>OZ025285.1:2393465-2565965 GCA_964019165.1 Mastigias papua
TAGATAGCCTACCTTAACAAACCATACACCATCTGATAGTTCCCAGAGAGTAGATTACGATGATACCATCAGCTACCCCATAGCTCAAATTTTTGAGGAGTAATTGAGGGGTAGGGGTCAGAGTTAGGGCTAGCATTAGTGTTTAAATAGTACCAATCATCAACATTTCAACTATGTATGTATGTAAGTATGTAATAAATATTTAACGAGGTTAAAAGGCTAAGCAAGAGCTTGTTTCCAGCTTGGACCACAAAACAAATAAAATTTACAAGCTATGTAAAGAAAAGAAAAAAATATATATATGTAATGTCCATAAGTAATTAAAATACTGTGCAATTGTATTCTCCATGGTTGTCTAATGCAAATTTGTCCATAAAGTATTTTTTATTTGCCACTTTGAACGATTCGAAGGTTCTGATGCTTCTCAATGCTACAGGTAATGAGTTCCAAAGTTTACTTCCATAATAGCGAAAGGTCTTCAGAAAATAGCCTTTCTTGCTTCTGTTAGTAAATAGGTCCCCATTGCTAGACTGTCTAGTGCAGGGGTGGGCAAACTTTTGAGTGCAAGGGCCACATTCACAAACTCTAAGTCTTTCTAGGGCCGCATAGTATGTTGCTAAATATTTCTCAAGACATAGAGCGGTATATAAGCAGCTATTGAAGTACTATTAAGTAATATTAAACAGTGAAAACTTGAACTGAAACACATACAATTGGAAAACGAAGTCACGTAGTGACTAACTGCTAGGAAGGACAATGAGAATGTCATAAACGAAAAGGACAATGTCATAAACGAAAAGGACAATGTCATAAACGAAGTTATTTTTGCTTCCTAACAGTTTTTGGCGGGCCGCAAAAAAAGCACTTGGCGGGCCGCATGCAGCCCGCGGGCCGTTGTTTGCCCATCTCTGGTCTAGTGGTATGGTTGTGCACCAATGAAATAGATTGGAACACTTCAGTGAGGTAGGATGGGGCATCCCCTTTTATAATCTTGAACATCATACAGCTAGCGTTATGTTCAATTCTTTGATGTAGCGGCAACCATTGAAGCTGGATAAACAAGGGTTTGCTATTGGTGCTCCTATTGACGTTCATTATAACACAAGTGCAATATTTTTGAAGCTTTAACAGACGATCTAATTGCAACGCTTTCAAATTGAGTAAGAGTGGTGAACAATAATTAATCAAGATGGCCAGCTCAGTACATGAGAATTAGCAATGGTCAGCAAAACTGGACCAGGTGGATGCAATTATTTGTATTCCAAGATTAATTTTCCGGCATTATTCGAGAGTATGCATTTCATAGTCGAGGTTAGCGTCCAAGGTGAAACCCAGACATTTAAAGGACTTAACATAGTTAACATCACAATGAGCCAGCTGTAATTTCGGCTGTAATTTTGTAACTATCAACATGATATCAATGAAATAGACCAAATTCTAACACTTTCAGATGATTTAAATGCTAACCCTAACCCTAGCACCTATCTCACATAGGGAACACACATGGCAGCCATGTTTGTTGACGAAAATGCGAACTCGTTGAAAACCGGCGCTATGTGGTAAATGACAGTATCATCGGTACTCATTGAGAGCTATCGAATAGTGTATAGTGTGCTAGGGTAGGCCAACTATTTCTAGAAGAGGTACGATTCTGCAGTAGCAACCTATTCGCTTTTGCAATAATCTTATACAAATTGCAAAACAATAAATACTAGTAATAGGCCTGAGTACGCACATTTTACTTTCTCTATGACCATTATATTTATGAAAACTTCGGCAAAAAGAAGCATTATCGATGCAACCCATGTGTATCTTGGATCAAATAAGCCATTTTTGACCAGGCTGATTGTATCTCCTGGAAGGCATTGTGGAAGGAGTCGGAGTGAAAATGATGACTCTTTCTTTCCTCTTCTTGGAGGCGCCATTTTTCGGAGAACCTCATTCCCACGAAGAAGTTTGTAATGAGGCTGAGATGTTGACAGAGTAATGAAATTCATGCATTTGAATGTAGTGATTACTTGCTAGTACTTTCAGGCAAGAAGCTAGTCTCTAGACTTAGTGCAACAATTTCCATATTGTTGAAAAGGATAACTTCTCCGTATTGTCAAATTATAAGCTAATATGCTCTCTATTTTCAGTAAACTTTTCAAAAACTGAAATTGGAGAGACTCAATGAATAGTTAGAAGTATACCAACTCCATTATAGCATATAATTTGTTTTCAGAAAAGTCACTCTACTGACCATGCTCTCGCAAACCTGATTGAGAAGATTAAGTCAACTCCTCGAAATCATAGCTTTGCTTGCGGTATATTTGATGCCTAGAAAGAGCTTTCAATACAGTCAATCACTCAATTCCTTTTTGAGACAGATGGAGCATTATGAAACGAGAGATGTAGCTCTTCAATGGTTTTACCCAAACCTCTCAATGTGAAAACATGTTGTTTCAGAGAATAGGCATAGTTTACCCATGAGAGAAGAATTGATGACAAGTGATTTGATTGCAGTAAACTAACCCTTAGCAGGCCTGTCAGTGTAGAAAAAACTCGTAGTGTAGCGTATCACGTGATTAGCGCACGTGTATTTTTTGGGGGAGAGTAGAGATCAAGAAGGAGCGAGGGTAAGACGAACGAGATTGCTTAGGACAAGAATTATTGTAAAACATACATGGTGCCGTTTGACCGGGATAGCCAGAGGTAAAGAGTAAATCATTATCAAATAAGAGAATGTCGGAGGCTGAATTGAAAAGAAATCAGAAGACTCGAAGCGCGACACGGAGATATGTCAAGAGGATCATTGAGAGTACGGAGAAACTTTTGAAAGATGGCGGCGAAGAGGAAGCGAACAAATTGCTTACAAAGAAGGAGGTTTTAATCGAACAACTCGCAGACTTGAAAGAAATCGATAAAGTCATAGTAAGTGCTCTACAGGAGTCGAAATTGGATAACGAAATTTTTGAGAGCAAAGATTTTGCAGCTTCTACGCGTTTTTGCATTACCAAGATCGAAGCCCGCCTAAATAGTCTGCTGCAAAGAAATGAAACTGTTAAACCGAAGGAAGCGGATACGCCCACCAAAGAGACATCGAGAAGGATCGCAAAATTGCCTCAATTGAAGTTGAAAGTTTTTAATGGAAACCCTGTTGAGTGGCCATCGTTTTGGGAACTATTTCGAGCTGCTATAGATTCAGACGAAACTATGGAGAACGTTGTTAAATTCAGTTATTTGAAAGCGCATTTAGAGGGCGTTGCAGCGGATGCAATCGCGGGGTTGAAAGTTTCGAATGCGACGTACAGTGAAGCCATTACATTGCTATCAGCACGATTTGGAGATGATCAAATAATTATTTCAACCCATATGGATAAATTGCTGAACATCCCTGCCGTCGAATCTTTGAAGGATATTAAGAAACTGCGAGAAACATATGACCGCATTGAGACACACGTGAGAAGTTTAAGTGCACTGGGAGTGCCAGCCACGGGATATCAACAATTGCTAGCACCGATTATTGTTAATAAATTGCCGTCCGAGCTACGAATTGCAATAGCAAGAAAAGTCAAGGACTCTGATTTATCGAAGATATTGCAGAGTTTCAATGAAGAAGTGCAAGTACGTGAAAAATGTGTACTAAGTAAAGTGGCCGTTACAAAGGAAAACCCCATTGAAAGTGTGAAGCGTAGTTGATAAAAGTTAAAACGACCTGAAACGAGCTGAAACCACCTGAAACGACCTGAAACCACCTGAAACGACCTGAAACGAGCTGCAAACGATCTGCAAACGACCTGAAACGACCTAGTCCTGCCCTAGTCCTTTTCGAGACGTGATCAAAGACCGTACCGACAATTGCTATCTACCCCCGTCTTATCTTAAGCCCGATATTTTGAAGCGTCGCCATGTTGGAAGCATGTTTGCTGTGAGAGCGACTAACTTTTGCCATTTTTAACCAACTTTGCTCTATTTTCAAAGGATAAACCTGGTTTTCTTGTTGACTGTATTAACAAGGTGAGTCAAACCTTGAAGTAAACAATTTTTCGTGCAAGATACAAACAACCACACAAGTTTATTGGTATCTGATCCACTCGGTTTAGGCCCACTTATGATGCTAAACATTCCATGTCGGTCATGAACCCAAACAGCGTCAATTATCCTATTTTTCCAGACATGAATGACTTCAACAGCTATATACGACTTTCATAGCAGTTGAAAAACAGCCCTTAATCACAGTTCAGTTGCTATGCTCTGTTAGACGGACTGGAAAAGACACTAACGCAATATGCTCATAGGCTCGACGCTATAAGATTTAGAAAGATTTAGAATAAACAGGGAGAATACAGTCAAGAGAATGTACCCATCACATGCCAGAAAATATTTGTCAATTTTTACTACCACAGTTTGCTTTTGGTTTGCTTTTCAGTTTTGTGTTTCTCAACGATATTCCTCATTTGGTGTAAAGCATTGGGCGGCGGATAAACTGCAAATCCGCCCATTGGGCTTGCATTTTAGACTAGATTAAATCGGTAATTTTTTAGCCTTCTTTTCATACTCACAAAGAGCTCGTTGATGAGCAGGAAAGGATTATTTATGTCTTACACTAGTCATTAACTGGAAGTATGTTTCATTTCTCTAAAACAGATAATGAAGCTGAAGAAAAAAAATATATGCAGGAGTTACAATAATCCTCATAAAAAAGTGAAAAGATAACTTGGTTATATTCTCTCAGTTACAGGGGCACTATGAATTGCCCAGTTTCATATTGGTCACCTGGGTTAATTTCATATTCTGAACATTGTGAGTGGTGCTTTAGGAAGAATTTTAAACCTAGAAGTAACTTTTTAACAGCTTTATAAATGATACAAAAATATGTCTCAGACTGAAACAGCAAGTAGTGAGATAGAAGGAAATAGTGTGAAATCCAGCAAGATATCCTATTCCTTCACAGCAAAACAAGTGAAAGAGAGAAGTACAGTAACTAAACCAAGAAGTGAATGAAGTGAAAACTAAACTCTACTCTGTTTGTATCTATCTTGTGCTTGAATGTCTTTGACCAGTCCACCCAACAGAGTATTGCAACTGAATTATGATCAAGAACTGTTTTATAAATTACTATACAAGTTCTTTATAGCTGTGAAGGTGATCTATGTCAGGGGAAATTTGATAATTAGTAATTGAGCTTGGAATGGTTGCAAGGGAGTTGGAAAATTTTTAAAACAAATAATGTAGAGTACTGGAGTTCCATAAAGAAAAACATAAAAAGATATAATTGCTATAAGATATAAAAAATGAAATATCACAGTCTTATTTTGACAAGTGTATGACCTATAATTACTGAAAGTTCTCCTTTTTTATTCTTGATCAGGCATGTCTATTGCCAAAGATTAGGGATACAATTAATTTCTTACCATGTTATTTCTACTTCTTAAAATGCTGTAAGCTACCTAAGTGGCTTGTTTCCATAAGTAACGTGGTCACAGAAGTGTTCCCCTATATATATTATTATTCATCATGGGTTCATGACCAATGGAATGTGTTGGCATCATGAGTGGGCCTACTGGATCAGTCACAGATAAACTTGTGGTTTTGTTTGCATCTTGCTTGGAAAATTGCCCACTTCAAAGTTTGATTCACCCTTTCAATATTGTGAGCAATAGAACCAGTTTTATACTTGACCATCTGATGAGTAGGGGCAAATCAGGATTGCACCAGGAGTGTAGCTCCTTTATTATAGGACATCCCAGTGATCCTACTTGTACCCCTGAGATATAAATAAGGGAATAAGTGGTGGTAAGAGGTTCCAGGGACTGGTCGTGAGGATTATTTTCTGGACATACCAGTCCCGCAGTTACATCTGTTAGGGCCCTGGGCAAGAAACTTTGGGGGACTCCTTAAAATGTGCAAAACAAATATGTTGCCACACGATTAGTATATTGTACCCTGCTAGCCAGAACTGTTATTTCAGATAAGGATACCTAAAAAATAAAGTTTTTAACAAATAAGTGACGTAAAATAGATAGTACGTGGCTGCTCAAAAAGTTAAGAAAGTTCAGTACTAGATTTCTGAGGCCTAAGAATGTCAATAAATTGAAACAAACTCGACGTTCCAATTTTCATACAAGCTCATCATCCCTTTTATTTAATGTATATAGATGCTATATGAAAATCTATGCATTTCAATGTTGTCTTTGTGTAGTGCCTGTCTATCTGTGTAACACTGTAGTGCTACTCAATCTCAACTATTCTTGCTAAGAAAGTTGTAAGAATGTTCCAATGCATGTCACAAAAAAAACTAAAAAAAATTTCAGTACTGGATGAGAAAACGGTCAATAAAATAAACACATGCATTTCATGTATTATCAGGAATTAAAAATATTTGTAGGATTAGGACTTTCAAAGTTCTGCTTGGGGATCCATAGCATTAGGACTGGGTAGGGGTCCTCCGATCCAATGGGTTAATGCGGCCCTCGGACACACCCTTTGGACCGTTGGAAAAAACCAACAACATTTATGAAAATACAGCCAATAACAACCAGAGGGAGCTAAGCCCTCTTGAGGTAATGACTTTGTTACTGATTTGAGCATTTTCCGGACATAAACTTTTTATCATTAGGGGGCACTTGTCCCCTTTGTCTGCCCCCTGTCTATGCTACTGTCCCCAATGCACACGTTCCAAAGCCCGTGCCAATAATTCACTCAACGTAATGATTATTATGATGAAACATCTCTGAGCATGTGTTAAAAATAAAACATTCCTGTTTCTTTTCTGCAATGGGCAAGCCCCTAATGACAGCTTCACAGCCCGCAAAGGGCATTAGCACTTTGCAATTGATAAAGGGTGTCTCCTTCGGTTCCGGAATAAGGGCTGTTCATGTTGTTTCGGCATGCTATCCATTGTTCAAATGGACAACTCCGGCTTCCCCCGTCTGAAATGTTCATATCAAGTCGTTTCAGGTCGTTTGCAGGTGGTTTCAGGTCGTTTGCAGGTGGTTTCAGCTCGTTTCAGCTCGTTTCAGGTGGTTTCAGCTCGTTTCAGGTCGTTTTAACTTTTATCAATTACGAAGTGTGAAGCCAAGATGGACAGCTCGAAACAACATAGCCACAACTGCAACGTTGTATACTGAACAAGGAGTGGACAGAGAGCAAATCAGAGCAGTGAAGTGTGCCTATTGTGAAGGAACACACAAATCACATTCATGCAGAACAGTGACAAATCATCAAGTAAGAAAGAAAATCCTGTCTCAGAAAAATAGATGTTTTATTTGCTTGCGGCCTGGACATGTTGCACGTAATTGTCACACAAGCATGCGATGCTTAAAGTGTAATCAGAGACATCACTCAACTATATGTGATTGTTATTCCAAGGAAACAGTGAACGAAAAGAGCAGCACAGGGAATGCAAAGGAGAAGAGCAAGGATTCCTTAGCAAATTCAAGCCAATCAACAACAAATATGCACGTCAATGCGAAGAATTCAGTTTTGCTGCAAACGGCAAGGGTACAAGTTAAACCCCCTCAGCAACAACAAAGCAGCATAGTAAGGATGGTACTCGATTCGGGGAGCCAAAAGAGCTACGTTACGAAAGAAGTCAAAGATGCTCTAGAGCTACCTGTCATTGGGAAGGATAAGTTGTTGATCAAAACTTTTGGAGAAACTACACCCAAGATCACCACATGCGAAATTGCGCAGTTTACAATATTGTGCAAAAATGGTACTGAGTTCATCATGCAGGCCTACGTGGTTCCTGTCATTTGCACGCCAATTAGCAACCAAGTACTGTCTTTGGCTGTTGCAAAGTACGATCATTTGCGGAGGTTAGATTTAGCAGATTATTGCGAAGGAGATGAATTGGACAGTGATAAAAAGGTGGGAATTCTCATTGGAGCGGACTATTATTGGTCATTGGTGGGAGGCAGAGTTATACGAGGCGAGCGAGGAGGCCCCGTTGCTATGGAAACGAAGGTAGGATGGGTGGTATCTGGTCCTACAGAAATGGTGAGTGAAAATTTGTGTTCACATTCATTAAAGATTGATTCGAGTGTAATTGAGAGAAATGATTATGGGTTGGTAAATGAAATAAAGAACTTTTGGAACAATGAGTCGATTGGTATAAAGAGTAACACATTAGAGCAAGGAGCTGTAGAGAAATTTAAAGATGAGGTTAGATTCATTGATAACAGATATGAAGTTAAGTTGCCTTTTATGGAGGGACATTCTCCTGTCCCAGATAATTATTCCCTCTCACAAAAGAGACTCACAAGGCAGTTAAGCAGGCTGAAAGAAGATAAGGAAATTGCTCAGAAATATGATGAAGTGATTAAGGAGCAATTAAGGGAGGGAATAATTGAGAGGGTAACCAAAGAGGATTATGCTGGCCCTAGCGTAGGCGCAGTAACTTATTTACCCCACCAACATGTTTTGAGACCTGACAAAGAAACTACCAAATTAAGAGTGGTTTTTGACGCATCGGCCAAGCACAAAGGAGAAGGCCTAAGTTTGAATGATGTGTTGGACCCTGGTCCCTCATTACTTCCGCTGCTGTATGACATTTTGTTGAGGTTTCGAGCAGGGAAGGTGGTTCTTATTGGAGACATTGAAAAAGCATTTCTGAATATTTCTATCGCTCCAGAGCATCGAGATTTTTTGCGCTTTTTGTGGGTAGATGATGTCAATTCTACTGATCCAGAGGTTGTTACTTATAGATTTCGTAAATTATGTTTTGGACTCGTATCCAGCCCCTTTCTTTTGAACGCAACAGTGCGCCATCATATGGCAAAATACGTCAAGCAAGACGCACAATTTGTCGAAACAGTTTTAAATTCCCTATATTGTGACGATTTTGTTGGTACTTTAAATGATGAAAACGAGGCCCTTTTGTTATTTGAGAAATTGAAAGCACGATTTGCTGAAGCGGCTTTCAATATGCGAAAATGGGTTTCTAATTCAAAGGCGGTATTAGATAAAATTCATGAAAGGGAAGAAATTGCACCAACGCACAGTCTCCCAGAAATAAAAGTACTGGGGTTCATTTGGAATGCAGAGACTGATCAAATGAAATTTGACTTTTCAGCCATGATAGGAGAAATCGATAATATGGTTACAAAGAGAGTTGTCTTGGCGACAACAGCCAAACTGTTTGACCCCTTGGGTTTGATCAGTCCGGCTATTGTACCACTTAAAGTGGTATTTCAACAGTTGTGCAAAGAAAAAAGCGATTGGGATTTCCCTTGCTGTAATTCAATTCTGAAATTATGGTTTGAGACGATTGATGACATGCTGCAAACTGGGCAGATTTGTTTTGACAGATTTTATCTTGCTCGTCATTTTGATTCGAATGCTATTGACTTTATTGACCTGCATGGTTTTTGCGATGCGTCTTTAAATGCGTACGGAGGTTGTGTTTACATTGTGTATCAGTTAACGTCTGGAGAGAGATTCTCTCGTCTGGTTTCTGCAAAGAGCCGTATTGCGCCTATTGGAGGGGAAACCGTCCCCCGTCTGGAGTTGTTAGGAGCGTTAATTCTTGCTAGGTTGATGGCTAGTGTTGACAATGCCTTGAGCATGAAATTGGAACTTCGAAATTGTTTTTACTGGTCCGATTCACAGATTGCATTGTGGTGGATTTATAGCGAAAATAAAACACTAAAACCATTCGTTCAAAATCGAGTATTAGAAATAAGGGGGCTTTCGGCGCCTTCACAGTGGTTTTACTGCCCGTCCAAGATAAATCCAGCGGATGTTTTGTCGAGAGGAGCAAAAGCTTCTATGTTACGTGAAAATTCGTTATGGTGGAGGGGCCCTGATTTCTTATGTAAGACCCCAGAATATTGGCCTACCGTTGATCATATTGCAAGCGCTGATACATGCGATTTTGACACTGATGGTGAATCGGTTTCCGTGAACTTGGCAATAGCAAATAAACAGGGTTTACATGAAATAATTTCTGTTGAAAGATTCAGTAACTTAAGCAAGTTAATTCGAGTTACTGCCTTCATATTGCGTTTTGTGAGAAATATTAGAGCGCGAATGTCAAAAACTGAGCCGATCGTTGATGAGCTTAAGCACCAAGAGATTGAACAGGCGAGGCTAAGGTGGCTCTTGGCGAGTCAAGCCAAAATTAAGGAGGACGTAAATTTTTGCAACTTGAAATCAAATTTAAATCTGTTCGAAGATGAGGATAAACTTTTACGCTGCAAAGGTCGAATTG
Source organism: Mastigias papua (assembly GCA_964019165.1). Lineage (NCBI taxonomy): Eukaryota > Metazoa > Cnidaria > Scyphozoa > Rhizostomeae > Mastigiidae > Mastigias > Mastigias papua. Next base: position 2,403,661 of record OZ025285.1, read on the forward strand.
GGAACGCCCCCCTGCCATTTGAAACACGCTTTCCAGTTATCCTCCCTAGAGAAGGACATTTTACGGACCTCGTTTTAGCACAATGCCACAAAGACGTGCGGCATAACGGTGTAAAAGAAACCTTGACAGAACTACGTTCTCGTTTTTGGATTGTTCGTGGGAGGCAAAAAGTTAAACAATTTATAGCCAAGTGCGTGCGCTGTAAGCGAATTCAAGGGAAAAGTTATGATGTACCCCCCGAGCCCCCATTACCAGACTTTCGGACAGATATGGGACACGCCTTTTCAAAAATAGGCATTGATTACGCAGGGCCTATTTTCGTCAAGAATATTTTCGGGAACGAAAAGCAAATGTTTAAATCGTACATTGTGCTAATTACGTGTGCGTGTACTCGTGGTATTCATTTGGAACTTGCGCCAGATATGGGGGCCAGTGCTTTAATCCGAGCTTTGAAACGTTTTCAAGCTAGACGAGGGATTCCACAGTTTGTAATTAGTGATAATGGGAAAACATTTAAGGATTCAATACTAAGGTCGTATACAGTCGAGAATGGTACCCTATGGAAGTTCATAACGGAACGTGCCCCATGGTTCGGTGGATTTTATGAAAGACTTGTACAGTCAGTTAAAAGATGTCTTCGAAAAACGTTGGGAAACGCTAAGCTTACTTATGAAGAGCTAAATACACACTTGATTGAAGTAGAAGGAGTTCTTAATTCGCGACCCCTCACATATCTTTATGATGAAGGAGGGGAACCGTTAACTCCAAGCCATTTGATAATGGGGCGCAGAGTTTTAGATAAACCGGACCGAAGGGAAAATTGCGAATTCATTGGTGATAGTAAATCGCTGAAAGGACGCGCAAAGTATCTGAGTCTTATTTTGGAACATTTTCGTACACGTTTCAAAAAGGAATATTTGACAAGTTTACGCGAATTTCATATAGCAAAGAAGACATTGAAAAATCGCGTAATTGATAAAGGACATATTGTAACAGTTTACGAAGAAAAACGACCGCGCCAAATGTGGAAACTGGGAAGAATCGTCGAATTAATTCGCGGAAAAGATCAAAACATTCGTTCAGCTGTAGTGCGGGTGTATAATAATGGCAAAACTGTCAATATTCGACGTCCGATTAAACTGTTGTACCCCGTCGAACTTACGGGAGAAATTGAGGAAAGGCCAATTGACATTTCGGGACCTCAGATAACTTCAGTGATGGACGAACACGTCATCGATTTTATATCTTAATTAGTATTCTTGCTTCGTTTTGTTGAATTGCTTCGTTTTGTTCGTTTAATTAGTTTAAAGTAGCGTAGATTCGTATCTCCCGAGCGGGGAGGGTAGAAAACCTCATAGTGTAGCGTATCACGTGATTAGCGCACGTGTATTTTTTGGGGGAGAGTAGAGATCAAGAAGGAGCGAGGGTAAGACGAACGAGATTGCTTAGGACAAGAATTATTGTAAAACACACAGTCAGAACTAAATTGATATTGGGGGGGGGGCTGTAAATAAAGCAGACTGCACTGGGCTCCGAGAGAATTTTTGTTCGACCACGCCCTTTAGATTGCTGGAAAGCAACCTGGCTATACAAATTGCCCTTTTTAATGGGTGAATTACTATTTACAGAATTAAGAAAATTTTTGAAATGGAAGTTGTAAATTGGCTGGAATCTATGTATTTGCAGTCATCTACTAACATTACCTGTGGCTGAAAACGCTAACGGAATACTTTGCAGTCATTGACAGCAAAACTGTCCTACTTTCTCCGTGCAATGCACGCCAGCAATCAAGTTAAGAAATCATAAACACTGCCAAAACAAAATTTAACGATCCTCTTAACACTCTTTTTCAATCACCTATGCTTGTGTGCTTTTGTGTGCTACATTAACTTTAATATACAAATCTCTGTTCGAAAATTGTCCAAAAATCTGCTTACCATATAATCAAATTACCAAACAATACTATCGATGATGAAGTGTTTTAAGGTTGATGGAACATAAAAGTCAGACCCTGACGCACTCCCAGTATCTTCGCATAACATTCAGTTTTCAAGACTTCACTTTCTTCGCTCATGCTGTTTAACGTTCCTGATCAAGTATACATTGGTTCTTTGAACACGCAATAAATGATTGAAAGGGATAGCTGGTAACTGAACGGGTTGATATTTTTGCGAATTTATAGTATAGCCTTGCAGTGTTTTCTCGAAGATTTAAAGAGCAAGTAGTTGCAAAATATTGGGGGGGCTGCAGCCCCCATCCCCCCCCCGGTTCCGACGGGCCTGCTTAGTATAAACAAACATTTTGCTACTTATCATTCTCCTAATGGTATCTGAAGTTGTTTACTCGTGTTGTGTTGTAAAACATATTTTTATAAGATTCACTGTTCCTGCAGATCTCTATTTCTGAAATGGAGGAGAGAAAGGGAATGGGCTTTATCATCCATATTTGCTCTTTTAGTTGAAAAACTTTCAAGAAAGTGTTCTAGAAATGCCTCTATCCTTCATGACATCATTCGAATCACAGCAATTCTTTCTGCAATGGCATTATCTTGCAACAGGTGCCGCACAGCAATGCATGAATTTAAAATATTTATCAACGAGGAATGAAAGTAGAGCAATGCTCCTAAATAATTAGCTGAGATTGTATCTGAAGATGTTCTAAAAACTCATCTTAAGTCATAGTATGATGAGACTCTATTACCTGATCTAGCAGAACAGGTAAGAAGCCACTAAGGTATTGGTAGGGCAAAAACCACCGCACATTTTGAAAAAGAACTGTTAATTCCTTTTTCCATTTTTTTTCATTGCAGACCTTTAGTGCATCCATGCACTATCTGTTTGACATTTAGTTTCGGAGATGCATTTCTGGCCATTCTAGAGGGTAAACTGTAGCAAATTTCCTCTAGCGTTGAACCAAGCCATGGTGGATCCGATTGCGTCACTAAGTGAGCTTCGCATGCATAATATCATTGAGACATCCCTGTAGAAATACATTAATCGGCTATAGAAGGAACAGTGCAATTGTATCATAGTTATATTTCTATGCATTCCTCATTTTAAAAATCTTTTGACAAAGGTGAACGCCTCTTGTTACATCGTTCAGCAATTTGGGTAATGTAAATTATATAGCTAATTGCTAAACAATTACAACAGTGACTTTAGTGAAAGTACATATTTTATATAACCCAAATGCAATAGTACCTGATCTGTTAAGAAATTTTCTAGGCATACTACAGTTTCTTAAGTTCATTGGAAATTTGGCAGAAAAGGTTTACAATAGCTTTCACAATATATGCTCTCCACCAGAAATAGCTTTATAAGAGAATCTGATTTCAATCAAACAGTCATTGATGTGTTTCTACAACTCAGCAAAAGCAGAGGTAAATTCCTCTCTACATTCCTCAGGAAACTCTACAATTACAAGTAAATAGAGAATTGTCAAAGCTAAATTTGCGTGAATATATATATATATATATATATATATATATATATATATATATATATATATATATATATATATGTAAATGAAAAGTGACAGTGCGAGAAAATAACCGACCCGAGCGGGATTCGAACTCGCGACCCCTGACTTTGTACGTCGGTGCTCTACCAACTGAGCTATCGGGCCACGCTTCCAAATCGTTGCTCAAGGGCAGGTCATTTGCTCGCACCGCCCCTCTCTTAATCAATTTGCACAGGGGAGCCATCGCAGCCCCATCGATTCATTTCATTTCATCTTTCATTCTTTATTCACGGTAACACCGTCGGCAAAGGCCGTTTTTCAGGGGGCCGTGAAACACATAAATAAATAAACAAAAAATATTAAAGTCTACAATTTACAGCTAATATAATCTACAAACGAAAATAAAAAAGTTAATGACAACGCTAAGTTAAAGTTAAAATCAAAACATAATTATCCTACAAGCTTTAAAGCCGAAGTTTAAAAGCAAATAAAGAGGACGCCTGCTTGACCTCAGGTTCAAGACTGTTCCACACATTTACACCACGATATGAGAATGATTTTTGCCCATTCCTGGTCTTGAAAAGAGGGATGCGTAGGTCAAATTCGGAGTTTCTCAACTTGACAGTGCCCCGTGATGAGTCCTTTAAAAAAGTATCAGAGAGATATGTCGGTACGAGACCATTTAAGGATTTTCAATCGCAATGTGCATTGGACCTGCTGTTGAGAGAGGACTGCTCACACCAGGGGGGCCATCGCAGCCCCATCGACTGGATAGAGTAGAGGAAGGTTAAGTAGAAGCAACAGGGTTTGGAAGAAATGAAAAGTGAAAGTGTGAGAAAATAACCGACCCGAGCGGGATTCGAACTCGCGACCCCTGACTTTGTACGTCGGTGCTCTACCAACTGAGCTATCGGGCCACGCTTCCAAATCGTTGCTCAAGGGTAGGTCACTTATATGTATATATATAAATATATATATGTAATATATATTATTTATATATATATATATATATATATATATATATATGTATATATATATATATATATATATATATATATATATATATATATATATATATATATATATATATATATATATATATATATATATATATATATATATATATATATATATATATATATATATATATTTAGACCATCAAGCCACAATTTCAACTTTAAAAGTTGAAATTTTTTCTTGAGGGTCTATTCATTTCTTCAACAATTTTTTTATCTTTGGAGCTATGTGAGTGTATAGATATATATATATATATATATATATATATATATATAATCTTAATATTAAATTAGCTTTTTCTTCCTTTAAAATTAAAAACTTGCTTGCAGTTAAGGATCGTGTGAACAAATCGCTTCGCTCGTGTATAGTATATAAATTTACTTGTGCGGGATGTAACTCCGTTTATATTGGCGAAACATCTCGTCATTTATCTACACGAGTGCGTGAGCATTTGTTCACCGATAAGAATTCGCATATTTTTAAGCATTTAAAGACTTCAACTCCGTGTAAAAATCTTTGCAGTGAAAATTGCTTCAAGGTACTAGATTCAGCAAGCAATTATCATAACTTAAAAATTAAGGAAGCACTCCACATCATGTGGGAAAGGCCTAACTTAAATAAACAATTGCAACATTATAATATTTCATTGAGCTTTTAGCTTTCGCTGTTTAACCGCCATAGTCTTTTTTCGTTTCTTTCATTCCTCTGTTCGATTAATATATTCGATTGATAGTGTATAGTTCTTATTTGTTGTAACGTTAACTTAGTCATTTCAACTGATGATGATTTGAGTACCAAGCCGAAACATGTCTTGGAAATTTAAAAAGATTGTCGATTTTCTTCGTGTATTATCTGATTTTATAATATTGAGAAATTTTGGCAAAAATATATAGATATATATATATATATATATATATATATATATATATATATATATATTACAGCGTAGCGTTGAATTCCGTGATACAGTGCTCAATACCTGGATGGTAGAGCTTTACAAAGTAATAGAAGAAAACGGCATATAAAACTACCATTTCATCACTACAAGCCTGTTTCGTGGTTGCCCACTCATCAGGGGAGTGATGAAATGGTAGTTTTATTTGCCGTTTTCTTCTATTACTTTATATATATATATATATATATATATATATATATATATATATATATATATATATATATATATATATATATATATATATATATATATATATATATATATATATATATATATATATATATATATATATATATATATATATATATATTTATATATATATATTTATATATATGTATGTACACATATGTATGTATGTATGTAAAGCAGATAACATTTGAATGATAATGAGGCAAAAAAGATATAATGATAGATAATAATGATGATTTTTATATTTCTAATAAGTCGGTAGGGATTTGTCAATGGTTTATTGCGGCAACTGAATACATTATATAGTAAGTACATCTAATAGTAACTTTGATAAGCTGGGATAAAATGTTGTTTTGTGAATTGTTATTGAAGCGTAGTGATTTGAGAAAGCTGAGAAATGTTTCAGCGTATGTACCTATAGTACCAGCGGCTCTGAGAGAAAGGTTAATAAATGAGACTTTATTATATTTTGAGAGTAGAGGTTGCCTCAGAGGATAATATCTAGAAGCCTTACGATCACTAATGATTTTGATATTAGTGTCAAAGCCAATAGTGAGCTTAAGAATATATAAGATGTTGCCGTTGGTGAGTAAGATAAGATCAGGTCGGAAGGAATTACCTATAGTAATAGAAGGAGATAGGGAAGAGACAAGATCAGCGTACAGCGAACAATCTGGTATTACATACAAGGACTTGGCTATAAAATTCAGAACAGAATCGTGCCTCCAAGTGCATCTTCCGTGTTCAAGGTGATGGCTTTGAATAGATTTGATAACTTGCTTGGTGCTTCTAAATTTCAAAGCGTTTCGAATTATAGTTTGACACTGAATAAACTTTGTGGATGGAAGAACGAAATTTAAGCCATATTAAGATTTGCTGATAATGAGAGTACACAAAGTGGCGCTATTTGGTAGTTCAACCCATCAAGGAGTATTAATATGGTGTCGAGGCATACAAACCAAGAGAGAAGATTGAGAAACTGTACGGAAATTTCAACACCTCCCGGAAAGGTAATGGATCTGGTTCCGGATCTGTAGTAGAAGAACTGAAACAGAGAGTCCTAGCAAAGAAAACCAAAATTGATCGATGCACGAAAAGACTTAAGCAATTCAAGCAAAACTGACTGCACAGCTATGACAAGAAAAGTTTGTATTCTCAACTTAATGGGAACACCCGGGTGGCAAAAGAAATTCTAAATAAGAAAGTTGAGTATTTTAGGAACGGAATATGTGAGAAAGTAAAAAGCATAATTACAATGCTGAGTGAGTGGCTCAAGACGCTAAAAGACAATTGTAGGTATCGGAATCAGGAAGGTTTAGGTATAACTGAGGAAAATTTCTTAAAGCAAAGTAGAAGAGTGTCAAATTGGAAAGCACCCTGAAAGCATGGAGCTCATAGCACCAGGGTAAAGAAATTGACTATTCTGCATGGAAGAATTGCCTATCAATTGACTGAGATTTTAAGAGGAAATGAACAACTGCCTGAATGATTAACTTTTGGAAGAACTGCTTTGTGCTAGAAAAATATAACCAAATGTAACGCTGCAGACAACTACCGCATGATTTGATTCCATATACTTGGATTAGAGAATGTCTAGAGTTGCTTGGACTTGCTGATAACACTAAAAGGATTTTCGGTAGCAGCATGAAGAACTGGCAATTGGAGTTAACATCATTGGGAGTGTTTTATTAGGTGCAGTTGACAGTAGAAGAGGAATCTTCCAATCGGATTATGTATCACTATTTCTTTTTGTTATATACATGATACCTCTCACAATGGCGACGAGGAAAGTTAATTTTCACTGAGTTGGGTGATAAAGTTACGAAGTTAATCATTAGTTATTAATGGATGATTAAAGTTATAGTTTAGCACCAGGATCACAGCCGGATAATCGAGGGAAGGTTAATCGAAATACGGTTAATGGAGGAAGTGCTGTAACTGGGACTTGCAGATAAAGTAAGGTTATAGTCAAACTAAAGCGGAGAATGTCGACAATATTGATCACTCAGATTGCAACACGTCCCCTATTAGCTACACGCTCGCCTTCATATATTTGTTTACACTTTGAATATAGGTGTAAGAAATTGAATCTTATATACATATATGGACATCATTTTGCCATATTTGGTATGTACCATGTACAGGGGGGCATGCGACACGCCTCTAGTTTTAGTGTGTGATTATTGTGAAGCGAACCTGACGTACATGTAAGTTAACCTTAATTATATTCGAAGGAACTATTTGTTATATTGTTGACAGAGAAATACAGTCCTCAGAATTATAGAACCTAGAACCTGAAGATTATTCTAGAGTTTCATTTTTGCATTTTCTCCCAAGAATCAGAGCCTACCAGTAGGTGTGCAAGGGTGTTTACCCGTAGGCACAAATATCTTTTATATGGTCTACCGAGCGGATTGAATGTGAAATTGTTGGGAAAATGCCGAAGAATACTGCACCAGCTACATCAAGTGATGCTGCTAGCAAAGCAGATTTATCTGTAAAGCTGCTAAAACTGCGTAAAGTTCGTGGTGGTCATAAGGCGTACTCGATGAAAGCGCTAGAACAGACTAGGACACTTTTGGGTGCTCCCCAGTTGAGTGATTCATTGAAATTGAGGCAAAACAAGAAAGTTCTTGAAGAAAAACTGGAAAAAATTAGTGATTTGGATGACCAGATATTGGGATTATTAGATAATGAAGATGCTATCGCTGCTGAGATAAATGAATCGGGAGAATTTAGGGAAACTGTTTATGAAATTTTGCTCAAAATTGATGACAAGTTGCGTAAGATCGAAGTTACTCCAGGCGGAAGTGGAGCACAGAATCAAACCCCAGTAGTTCAGGGGGGAGGAACAAGCTTTACAAAACTCCCCAAATTGCAATTAAGGAAATTTAATGGGAAGCCTCACAAATTTTATGAATTTTGGGATTCATTTCAAGCTTCAGTGGATTCTAACCCAAATCTAAGCGATGCCCTAAAATTGGAATATTTGAAAGCACAATGTGAAGGGACTACATATCAGGCTGTGGCTGGATTCGAACTATCCGATGCTAATTACAAAACTGTAGTGGATATTTTGAAAGGGAGATTTGGACAGAGGCAAACTATTTTAGACTCTCATATTGATGCCTTATTGACAATAAATACCCTTGGAAAGCATGCAGATATTGCGGATATTCGGAAATTTTATGATACAGTGGAAGCTCACTGTAGAGGGTTACAAGCAATCGGAGTGGATCCGAAATCTTACAGCATTATCTTGGTTAATATGGTTCAGAAAAAATTACCTGAGGAGATTAGATTGATTTTGAGCCGAAAGATGAACGAAACATGTGGCGATAGTGACTGGGAGCTATCAGAGTTATTGAATTGCTTGAGAATAGAAATTGAAGCAAGAGAAAAATGCGCACCTGAAAGGAAAGATGTTAAAAGGGCCAATATAGGATATCCAACTGCTGCTGCATCGACAACTGGAACATCAAAGGCTACTTGTACATTCTGCAAAGGGGCACACACTACATCTGAGTGTCATATTGTGACTGATATACGTGAAAGGAGAAATATTCTCAAAAGAGAAGGACGCTGTTACTTATGTTTACGTAAAGGCGGGCATTTAGCGCGCGAGTGTCAATCATCCATCAAGTGCTTCACTTGCAAAGGACGTCATCATGTTGCACTTTGTGAAAATAGAAATAGACCTGGTCAAGTTGTTTATCGCCAAAGTAAAAATGAAGGAGATAGGTCTTCAAGTTTTCCAAGAAGAAAAGCAGATCAAGCTTCTCAAACGAACATTGCTGAACCAGCAACATCATTTTGTGGCATGAATGTGAAAGGAAATTCTGAAGGGAAAGGTTATTTGCTCCAAACGGCCTTTGTAATTGCTGCAAACCCAGAAGACCCTTCAAAGGAAGTGAAGTTACGGTTAGTGATTGATTCTGGTTCGCAAAGATCTTATGTAACCCAAAGAGCAAGAGCACTATTAGAACTACCCACTGCAAATCAAGAAGAAATTATGATAAAAGCCTTTGGAGCAAATGAAGCAGTCATTCAGCATTGTGATGTTGTACCAATTTGCTTGAAAAGCAGGCTCTCAAACTTCGAAACTGGTATTAAAGCCTTAGAAGTGCCATCAATATGTTCACCCCTACAAGGACAAGCTATTCGGCAAGCAAAGAGTCAGTATGTTCATTTGAATGGATTGAAATTAGCAGATTATCCGCCAGACATTATGCAAGATTTATCTGTTGACATCCTATTGGGTTGTGATGTTATGTGGAAAATTATGACAGGGGAAATCATTAAAGGCAATTGCGAAGAAAGTCCTGTGGCTATAGGAACCCATTTTGGTTGGGTTTTATCTGGACCGGTTGAACATATTCAAGACACTTTGCAGACAAGTGTGAATCTGGTGATTACAAGTGCATTAAGAACAGACACAAAGCCAGTTGTCATTGATTATTATGATTCAGTATTACATGCAGATAGCATTATGGAAAAGAAAGTTGACGATTTGTTCAATCTGGAAGCTATAGGAACTTCAGAAATAGATTCCGTACACGAAGCATTTACAAAGGACATCAAATTTGTGGATGGCCATTATGTTGTTAGGTTGCCATGGAGACAACACCATGATATTCTTCCAGATAATTATGAACTCAGTGGCAATAGATCAAGTTCTACTTTGAAACGCCTGCGAAAGGACCCACCACTTTTAAGGGAGTACGACAGAGTGATACAAGAACAATCTCGGATGGGTATTATTGAAGCAGTACAACCAACGTTGATAAATCATATGAAAGACAGAGTACATTATCTCAGTCACCATGCTGTTGTTCGTAAGGAAGCCCTCACAACGAAAGTCAGAGTTGTAATGGATGGTTCAGCCAAAGTACAGGCAAATGCTCCCAGTTTGAATGAATGCTTACATACAGGACCAAGCCTAACACCAAACATTTTGGACATTTTGATACGATTTAGATGGTTTAAAGTAGCCTTGGTATCGGATATCGAGAAAGCCTTTCATATGATTACAGTTGATGAACAAGACAGGGATGCTCTCCGATTCCTGTGGATAGATGATATATATGCAAATGATCCCAAACTTGTTTGCTATCGCTTTTCAAAGGTGGTCTTTGGCCTAAATTGTTCTCCATTCTTGTTAGGAGCAACATTGAACTATCATATTCAGAACTGCAAGCTAGATGATGCTAAATTGAAAGAAATTTTGACACAGTCAACATATGTGGATGATGTGGTTATGGGTGCAGATACTGTTGAAAGAGCCTATAGGATTTATGAGAAAGCCAAATCATTTCTATTGAAAGGAGGATTTAACTTGCGCAAATGGAGAACCTCTGATAAAGCATTGCAAAGCGTTATTGATAGCAAGGAAATTTCCCAGCCAGAACATGCAATGAAGGTTGAGAGTGATGAATCGTCATATGTGCAAGCCACAGTTGGAGATGCGAGCCAATTAAAGCCAAATGAATGCAAGGTGTTAGGAATAAAATGGAACAGTTCTGCTGATAATCTTATCCTCACCTTTGAAAGATTAGTGTTAATGGGCAAAGAACTGCCACCTACAAAACGAAATCTGTTGAAAGTTGCTGCATCATTGTTTGACCCAGTTGGATTTATATCGCCTGTGGCAGTACAACTAAAGATTCTGTTACAAGAAGCTTGTTTACTGAATTTAGAATGGGACATGTCTCTTCCAGAATCGTTGACAAATGTGTATCTAGCTTTCCTAAAAGATTTGGAGAATGCTCTTAGTATAACCTTGCCAAGATGTTATTTTGATGTAGCTCAAGGAGACATGGAACAGTACAGCCTACATGGATTTTGTGATGCCTCAAATAAGGCTTATTGTGCTGTTATTTATCTTGTACAGAAAACAGATGTTGGCTATAAAAGCACTTTTGTTGCAAGCAAATCTAGAGTTGTACCTTTGAAGAAGCTAACCATTCCACGGTTGGAATTGATTGCTGCCTTGATACTAGCAAGATTGTTGATTACAGTAAAAAATGCATTGGAGAATCAAGTGAAATTTGAATCAGTGAATTGCTGGAGTGACAGTACCATCGTTTTATCTTGGTTAAAGAATGATAGGAGTTACAAGCAGTTTGTCAGTCATCGCGCAAAGGAAATATTAAAGTTGACAAGTCCTGATATCTGGAATCATTGCCCAACTGAGTATAATCCGGCAGATGTTGGATCTAGGGGACAATCTGTGAGAGACCTGAGGGCAAACCAGTTGTGGTGGCATGGACCAGAATGGCTTGAGAGCTCCAAGGAAAATTACCCAGTGCAACCATCAAAGACCCAATTAGAAACAGAAGAGTGTTATCAAGAGATACGACAAGAACTAACAATACTGCTTGCAAAGAATGAATTGAAAAGAAATGTAAATTTAGATAAAATATTGGACGTCAATAAATTCAGTTCTTATAATCGCCTATTGAAATGTACAGCTTTGGTATTGAGGTTTATATCCAATATGAAATCACGGGTACAGAAAAGACATAATGAAATCAAGGTTGAAGAGTTAGAGCCAAGTGAGTTAGAGCAAGCAGAAAGGCTGTGGATCAAAGCATTACAGATTCATATGCAGGAAGATCGCAACTTTAAGCAGTTAGAGCATCGACTTGGATTGTTTAATGATTCAGAGGAAATAGTGAGATGTCAAGGACGTATTGAGAATTCATCTTTGAAGTACGAAACTAAGTTTCCAGCTTTGCTGCCAAGTAACCATCAGGTGACAAACTTGATAATAAAAGAAGCACATGAAAAAGTTTTGCATAATGGATTAAAGTCTACGCTAAATGAAGTGCGTTCGAAATTCTGGGTAACAAGAGGTAGACAGAAAGTAAAGAAAGTAGTCAAAGATTGTAGCACCTGTATGAGATACGAATCAAAACACTACCAGTACCCAGCACCTCCTCAGCTGCCAGATTTTAGAGTCCAAGGTTCGGAAGCATTTGAAAGTGTAGGGACAGATTTGGCCGGTCCACTGTTTACAAAGTACACTCCAGGAGAGAAGGAAACTCATAAGGTTTGGATAGTTATTTTTACATGTTCATTGAGTAGAGCAGTTCACCTCGAAATCATGCAGAACATGAGTGCTGAGCAATTCATAATGGCACTCAGAAGATTTATTACCAGACGTGGAAAACCTAACCTAATACTAAGTGATAATGCCAAGACCTTCCAGAAATCTAAGGAAATACTGCAAGAGCTATTTGAAAACAAAGAAGTTAAGAAGTACCTTACCGTATCCAGAATCAAGTGGACCAACATCTTATCAAAGGCACCGTGGCATGGATCGATATATGAAAGGTTAATCAAATCAGTTAAGAGAAGTTTGAAGAAGATCCTCAGAAATGCATCAGTAACACAAGATGAGCTTTATACTTTAATTGTTGAAATAGAAGGAACGCTTAACAATCGTCCACTTACTTATCTCAGTGCAGAAGAGCTTGATAAAGCATTGACTCCTTCACACCTTATATGTGGAAGGCGATTAGAGTCATTGCCAGATAGAGAAATAAAGGATGTTACGGAAGAGAATTTGAATCGAAAATTGTTAGTAAAGAGACAGGAGTTTATTGCAAAGTTACTGAGCCACTGGTGGAATAGGTGGAAACATGAATACTTAGTCGATTTGCGTGAATCACATAATTTATCCATGAAAAGAGTCGGACAACCAAATATTGCTGTCGGGGATGTCGTAACAGTACACGAGGACAAGACACCAAGGGGATTTTGGCGTTTGGGGAAAATAGAGGAATTGATCATCAGTAAGGATAAAAGAGTAAGAGGAGCTGCTGTTAAGGTCAGTTCACCGACGGGAAGGAAGACATTAATTAATCGCCCTTTATCGAAATTATTCCCAGTAGAGGTAAAGGATAGACACATACCGACTTTACTAGGCACATCTATACAACAAGGAGTTGAATTTGTTAATGAAAAGCAATCATCTCGCCCTAAGCGAATTGCGGCATTGGACGCTAATGTTTTACGTCGTTTGAGGGACGCATTGTAAATATTGTATATATTGCTATCGGGAGCATGGACCCCATTGTGAGTCGCGATTATTGTTGCACAAAGGTTCATGAGAAACGGCTAATGGACTATGTGTAGCGAGCTATTTGACTTATTTCGATATTGCTGTTACGAGAAAAGGACTCGAATTTGTTGCTGTATTTGCTTAAAGGACAAAATAATGAAGAAAAGAAGAAAAAAATCATGGAACTGTGTATATTAGTTCAATATATTTGAACTAGAACTTGAACCTCGTCTCTTAGAAAGTTAGCATTCCTATTGCAAGCTCTTATGAGCTTGCAAGGGGGAGTGTAAGAAATTGAATCTTATATACATATATGGACATCATTTTGCCATATTTGGTATGTACCATGTACAGGGGGGGCATGCGACACGCCTCTAGTTTTAGTTTGTGATTATTGTGAAGCGAACCTGACGTACATGTAAGTTAACCTTAATTATATTCGAAGGAACTATTTGTTATATTGTTGACAGAGAAATACAGTCCTCAGAATTATAGAACCTAGAACCTGAAGATTATTCTAGAGTTTCATTTTTGCATTTTCTCCCAAGAATCAGAGCCTACCAGTAGGTGTGCAAGGGTGTTTACCCGTAGGCACAAATATCTTTTATAATAGGCATCTATCGATTTCCAACAGAATTTTAACCATACGTCACATTCGTCTACAGTCTTACGTTGACATTGCACAGAATCTGCAGTAGTTGTTTCTGAATGTTTGCAGAACTGGAAAATAACAATAAAAAGTGTGAAGTAAAAGGGGTTACACTGACAAATTCTGATGCGTTTGGATTCTAAAGTTCTACTTGAAATAGCAATAATTCAAGTCAGATTTCTTCTTGGTTCCAGTTAAGCAGAGTAAAGTTGCTGTTGAGACTCCAGGAAGTGGCCCCACTTCACTGGAGTCCCACTTATCTGGGGTCCCAGTTAAGCGGAGGAAAATTTGTGAAGATGTGCAGAAATCAAGGGGTACATAAAAGTAGTCCCACTTACCGGGAGTCCCAGTTATATTGTAATTGTTTTAATTGTTCATGAATGAAATGAAGTCATTTGAAACAAATTATGATTTGAAAATGATAGATAACCTCTGAAAAATTCTGATAAAGAGTCATATAAAAAAACACTGCCCTTGTTTTTCACAACCAAGATACGACATTACAAAATACATCACTCTCGGAATGACGAAAACTGAGCAAGCTCTATTTCCAAGACAAGAAAATAGCACTATCTGTTAAGCTCGGCGTATGTTAGCAATCCGCTGCTAGGAATATGAAGATAATTTACGTACCCTAGCCCTAGCCCTAACCCCAACCCACTCCTTTATAAGCTTGTCTGCTACAATGAGACGGTAGAAGAGCTGTTCAATGCTTCATTTGCACTCATGGACATCAATAGCTTGAAGGGCTTTGCTCTGAATCAAAGGCAGTTGCAATGAGAGATTAAAATTGTCATTCAAAAAATGAGAATATCATTGTAGAATACAGAGAAAGTCAGGATGACATGTGGATAAACTGCTGCCAGTTCACAAATGCTGAAGACATCGAGTGCAATAGTGCAAAAAGGTTGTCATGGAAGCAGGTGCCACGGGTGCCATTTCAGTAAAAGTTTATTAAACTGAAGAGGAAGAAAAAAGTTAACAAACAGAAGACGTTTATTACTCAGCACTGACAGCATAACTTCATGCTGGAAAGCCAATGAATTAGAACGAACTGGAAAATGGCAAGAGAAGTGAAAAGAGGATGGAACTGAGGCTGTACAAAAGCTGTGGATCAGTTTCTGGTGTAATAACACGTGAAAAGTTATTCTGTCATTTCGCTACTCAGTGAAATTCTGATTTTGAGATTGAGGAAGCATCCATCAACCCAAACGCCATGGATGCTCTAAAGCCAAAGGTACATTTGCAGGGCTTCAGACTTCTTATTGAAAGAGATATTTGAAAAGTCTGTTGGTACTAGTTACAGAACTTCACTATAGCACGAAAAAGCGGGAACATTCTTTTACAAGAATGTTCCCGCTTTTTCGTGCCATAGGAAAGAGGTATTTCTGCAGATTGGGATGGTTGCAGCAAGAAGGCAGAAATATTCTGTAAGCATATTCAAGATCAGCAGGCAACTAGAACAGAAGCCAACAGTTGAAAAAGACTTGAAGTTATAGTGTTCTCGTATTCAAATGCTTCTCTGATTGCTACTCTAATACTCTAATCTCAAAATGCTACCATACGATTAATATATGCTAAATGTCACGTGGTAAATTACTACATGTCAACACTAAATCTCTCCCTTGCTTTAAATGAATTGTCCAATTATCTAAATCAATAGTGAGTTCATAAAGTTAAATATGATGTATGATATGTTTGAAATAAACTACAAAACTTCTGATACGATCGAAAACAAAACACAAATATACGTGCAAACAGAACTGTTATATATATATATATAAGATAAAACATGAATATAGTTGAAAATACTTGTATGTTTTGTCCAATATCCAGCTTTGTAATTACGGATTATAAATGTTCTGTCCATATCTTCGAACTGGATGTCTTTCACGTCGTGGATAACGATTATTTCCTTCTGCACCTGGCAATTCATTTATTCCGGGGCAGTTGATATAGTCATCGTATTGGTTCATATCATCATTTTCATCATTTTCACCATCAAAAGAACCATGAAACTTCTTAAAAAACGATACATTTCGTGTAACGTAGTGTCCATTTCGAACAACGGTAACACGATTGCCTTTCCTTTTCACGATTTTGTATGGCTTGGGGTTGTAACGTGCAGACAATTTAGTTATGTTCGAATTCTTTACCAGGACGATATCGCCTTCTACGAGATCTGACTCTGTTGCTCGACATTTCCGATCTGCATAAGATTTCATCCGCTCTTTTGCTTGAGTATCTCTGTCTTTCAAGTCGACACTGGCATTATTGCTTACAAGTTGTGGGAGCTTTGTAGTAATTTCCCGATTAAATAGTAAGTTAGCCGGTGATTTTCCTGTTGTTGCATGAGGAGTCGCACGGTAGTTCAATAAATATTTATAAATTGAACGTTTCCACTCCTTGCCTTCTAGATGGGCAGTCTTTATAGCTTTTGCTAGGGGTTGCATAAATCTTTCAACTTCAGCGTTACCTTGTGGCCAATAAGGTGAACTTGTTGTGTGTTTTGCGCCCAATTCCTTCATAAAGTGATAAAACTGTGTGCCAGGAAAAGGTGGTCCATTGTCACTTTTGACAACTTTAGGGAGTCCATGCGTTGCGAATATACGTTCTAATTTCGGAATGGTAATCTCTGCAGATGTTGATGTTATAATCTCAACTTCTGGAAAGCGACTGAAAGCATCAATCACTACCAGTAAATAATAACCACCAGGAAAAGGACCGCAAAAATCAATGTGAACTATATGCCATGGCCCAGGAGGTAAATCACTCATAATCAATGGTTCCGGCCGTGGAGCTGTGCTAGTTACTTGACAGGATAAACACAAATCAATGAGCTGTTTTGCCATCTCATCAATGCCTGGAAACCAGACTTTTTCTCTTAGTAATTGCTTAGTTTTTACAAGATCCTGATGTCCTTCGTGGGCAATACTTAGGGCTTGCTGTCGAAGAGCAGCAGGCAGAACAATACGGGAACCTCGTAGGATAATATCACTGTTGTCACAAATAGTTAATTTATCTTTGACTCGACGGAAATATTGCAGTTCAGAAAGCGAAATGGTCGAATCTAGGGGTTTGTCTTGGCAATCTAAGGATTTCCAGAGACCACTTTTAATCAACGTAGCGAGATGTTGCATAGTTGCATCAGCTTTTGTAGCCTGTTGTATTTGTGACAAAGTCATTGCCCGAGGAACTGCATGCTCAGTAAGAAACTTTAAATATGCTGTTGTTATGGTCTGACAATCTTGATTTAAAGATGCTTGATTTAAGCTATGATGTAGTGATAAGGAATCAGAAGGACTTTCCATACCTTTAACGTATCTGACGTCAAAATCAAAATCCTGAATTCGTAGGTTCCATCGCTCAATTCGTGCAGGGGGCTTTGACATCGAATTGTTTAAGATCAGTTCTACTGGTTTGCAATCTGTTACAAGAGTAAAATGTCCACCAAATAGATACAAATATAGCCGTTCCATGGCCCAAACAATGGCCAATGCTTCTCGTTCAGTTTGGGAATATTTCTGTTCCACAGGTGTGAGTGCACGACTAATGTAGGCAACAATTCTACGATTATCTTCACCAGGAGAATGTTGCGAGAAGATTGCAGATAAGCCTGTGGGAGAGGCGTCAGTAATGAGCTCTGTATTCTTGTGCTTATCAAAATAATCCATCACTGTATCACTGGTGAGAGCTGCCTTTGTTGCTTGAAAAGCTTGCTCGTGCCGATGTGTCCAGCAAAACACTGTATTCTTCTTCGTTAGTGTGCGAAGAGGTTCAGTCAAATCACTAAAATTTGGAATAAATTTTGAGCAATAAGTAGCTAACCCGAGGAAACTGCGTACGTCCTTGCAACTTGTCGGTGGGGGAGCATCATGAATTGCAGCAACTTTGATAGGATCTGGTGATATGCCCTCTGAGGAAAATACAAACCCAAAAAATGGTAGTTTGTCTTGATTGAATAAGCACTTCTGTTTATTCAAGGTCAAACCTTTGCCCGCTAATCTTTGAAAGACAGAACTAAGCGTGTTGTCATGCTCAGTCTGTGTGGCACCATACACGATTACATCGTCGCTAATGTTAATGACATTGGGAATATCTCGAAGCTGTTCTTGAATAACATGCTGAAAGATTTCACTTGCTCAACAAGTTCCGAAATTGAGCTTCCTGTAGCGCCGTAATCCCTGATGTGTAGCGAATGTGGTGATATAACGACTTTCGGGAGCGAGGGTTAATTGGTGATAACCAGCTCTTAAGTCTAATTTTGAAAAAACTTTCGCGCCATTCATGGAATGAATCAAATCATCTATTGTGGGTGTAGGATGGCGCTCTCTGCGGATAGCTTTATTCGCCATACGCATGTCAACACATAACCGCACACCACCATCTTTCTTGGGTACAATGACAAGTGGTGAGACAAATGGGGTCGGTCCGTCGACTTTTTCGATAATCCCTTGCTGTTCTAACGCCACAAGTTCTTGCTCAACCTTTTTGCGTAAATGAAAAGGAATTCTCCTAGCTGGTTGTACAACAGGGGTAACTGAGCTATCAATATGTAGGTGAACTTCATAGTCTTTCAAAACGCCAACACCATCAAAAATACGGGGGAATTCTGCAATGAGTTGCTTATAAACGGGTTTATCCTCGGCTTCCACGTGATTGATATGCAATTGTATTAAGCTAAGTGCCTTTGCAGAATTGTAACTGAGGAGACAACCGTACTGTCCTTTAACGACATGAACAGTAGTTGCGTGAAAGATCTGATTGCTCTCCAGGGTAGTAGCAAATTTTCCCAAGATAGGAAGCTGGGTGGATGCACCATACGCAAAAATACGGGTTGTTGAACGTTGGAGGGAAACTCTATGCTTCAAACGATCGAAAGTAGGTTCATCAATGATATCTAGGGACGCACCGGTGTCAACGGTCATAGAGATGGGCGTATCATTGAGTTTCACTGTAACAATTGGCGTTTTATTCGCAGCTTTCACTTGAACCGTAAAAAGATATTCCTCTTCCGCACAAGTAGTGTAACAGACATTAGTGGAAGGCGTTGCATCTGCAGATACTTGCTTGACGGCTTGTCGTGGGGGGCGAGAGAAAAAGCGTTTGCTACTACGACATACCAATGCAAAATGATTAGCCTTGCCGCATGTGTTACAACTTTTACCTTTTGCGGGGCAGGGGCGCGAACGATGAGGCCAGTATCCACCGCAATGATTACAACGAATTTGAGGTGAGCGTGTTGTAGGCGGGCGTGACTGTGAGAGTTGTTTGTGGTGAGGCGCAGAGCGATGTTTGGATGAAATGGCTTGCGCTTGGTCGTCGGATATTGGCGAAGTTTGTAGGGAGGTCTCCATACCAGCAGCGTGAATTTCGCTTGACTCAAATGCACGGGCTTTCGCCAACAGCTGAGATAACATAACATCCGCTTCGACGAAGGCATAACGACGTAACCTTTTCGAGGAGCAGTTTTGAATGAGGACAGATTTGATTTCTTTATCCACATCAGCAAAATCACAGGTGGAGGCAAGTTTGCGCAACATCTAGTTTCTGCATAGCTAAAGTATCTAGTTTCTGCATAGCTAACGTATCTAGTTTCTGCATAGCTAAAGTATAATTGGCTGCATCACCAGTATCAGGTAATGTATCAAAAATATCCTGTGTAGCCGGTCCAGATTGATAAAGTAGTAGAGCACGCTTTCGCGTTGGATCGCTAATTCCAAGAGCACCGATATACGTCTCAAAACGCCGTTTCCATAATTTCCAACGTGGGCCGATCGAAGACGGGTCGGAATATGGATCGAAAAACGGTAAAGGAGACAAATCAATCGAACTAGTAGTCATCGCTGGGTGTTCAGTACCAAATACTCGTCGCCATTTATAGTGTTCTCGTATTCAAATGCTTCTCTGATTGCTACTCTAATACTCTAATTTCAAAATGCTACCATACGATTAATATATGCTAAATGTCACGTGGTAAATTACTACATGTCAACACTAAAGAAGTACGGAAGAAGCTAATAAATAGAACAGTTACACAATGTTTCAAGAAAGCAGCAGTGAAAGTGTCAGAAGAAACCACTATGGTAGAAGCTATGGCAGTAGTGACTAGAAGCTTTTCTGTAAGATGACTTTACATGATAAAATATCACTACAAAAAATTGAACCTTGTGTGTTTCCTTCATTTATCTTGCAAGTCCCCTGTTCACAAAAAAACAGACTTCTCTCAAAAAAAGACACAAGATACACAATGTTTATTATTTACGTCATAAAAACCAAACTCAATATAATAATCTAAATAATGTGCTTTACCGCAAAATATCACTAAATAATCTCAAATCTACAATAAGTCTTACAAGAGACCTTAGAGCATATTCTACTAGATTTCAAACTAAAAAGGTGTAAATTACTACCATTGGTGCAAATTTACAAACGTACATCATCGATTTTATAACTCTATGCAATCAGTTAAATTGGCGTGCATGGTAAGCTTGCAAGGCACCTCCTTATGTAGCAATGTGGATTCGATCAACTGTGAACAAGATTGATAAAATTCCTTGCACAATGAGGTATTAAGAAGTGCACTTAATGGTTGCTTTTTGTTCTCTAGTTATTTTGCCTTAGTTTCTATACTTGCTACACAACTGGAGCACTCAAGCTTATTTAATCCACCTTTCACCGTTTAATTTGAACAGGGATTTCATAAGGATTCCGGGCGGGAATTCGGACATGACAGTTGGTTGGTGGTACTCTGGAAAATTTGAAAACATAGTGCTGCATCTAACGAGCAACAAGCTCCAACGAGCAAACCAAGAAGCAGCACAAGCAAGCACAATTTCACACTAACTGCATTCAATAGCTGTCTACCTCACAGAGAAAAGCACTAGGTCATGCATAAATGCCCATCAACGTACATATTGCATGTAACACACGTTATTTTTGATAAGGAACTGCTATACAATGAGCCTATATGTACAAGGCCAAAAAGTTTACGAAACTCGTACTACTAAAGACAAAATTCCACTAATGAGGTTGTGTGGGTGAGCAGTGACGAGAACGATGGCTGCCGGTACTGTTCTCTCAGCCAGGTTCCTAATCCTTCACAAATATTTATGCATTCTCTTATGGCATCAAATGTGAAACATGCATAGCTATTTATTCTTGTTGAATAGTTGTTATTTCTATATAGTATTGTATTTGTTTCACTAGATGTATTTAGATACATGCTCAATTCCATAGAATAGTCCTGGTAGTTTGCTGTCCCTGGTTCTCGTCTTTGTAGAGTAATTTAGTAGTTCGCAAGTAGTGCTTTGAGTAAATTGTTTCTGTAAGTTTTTATTGGATTTAATAGGAAAAAAGACAAAACCCCTAAGGAACTTTCAATCTCGAATATTTTGTCAGTGCAAACAAATGACAATTAGGAAACCGTTTCAACTCATGACATTGAATGAATTGAGCATAATCCATGTAGTAATGTTTCACAAAGTGCTTAGTGCTGAAACTTACAATGTCTACGGCATCCCAATTCAGCAGTGAAAATTCAATGTCTACATAGCACTAGATGCGCAGCTAAAATTAAAGGAATGCTAAGGGATTTTTTGTACTAGAATGTGGTCAAAAGGGGTCCAAAACCAACGAACTCTAAGAAGTAGGTTTCCCGCCAGGTTCTCTATAAAAGACACGTATCATATCAAGCCGCGAACAAAACAACTAGCTTAAAGCACTGCATACTAATTCAAAAGGATATGTACATCGATATTAGCTCGACAATGTTCACGGATAATAACAAAAACACTCCTATATTACTATATGTAAAACAATAATATTTTCCTTCCGTCATGCTCATCAGCTTGAACAAAAACTTAATGCCTGTTCCAGAAAAAATATTTCACATAGCAGACAATAGTTCATTCAAACAACAGAACTATTTTGACTCGATATACAAGAGCTCAATTAAAGACCTGCCATGATACAAGACTACGAATAATATACAACTCTTGTATCGACAATTCAATGCTTAGTACCATTGGCAAATAAGCATACGCATATACGATAAAAATAAGTAAATTAGACTTGCTCTGGTAATACTTACCAAAAATTGGGTCATAGAGATATAGGGCAGAATGGCGACGGCCGATAATCGATAGAAAAAGACTGTGCTAAGTCACCCGATGGAAATGATAAAAGACAGAAATAATAATAAAATATCAAAAGACAACATGCTAGGAGTTTACTTGATACCTAAACTAAATGTACTCAAAAAACACGAAACAATTACTGTTGCTTGCATTTCTCTTTTTCTTTTGCATTTTTTGAGTGCTTGCGTTTAGTGTTTTGGATAAGAGGAGCTGGTTTCGATGCAGAGGACACCTTGATGCCACTGTCACCAATTGCCCATATCCTATCCTCATCTGGTGGTGGATCTTCAACTTTCCCTTTAAAGGTAGGGTCAATGCTCGCTGCCACGTTTGTAAAAGTATGCCTATTTGCTCTTTGAGATGTATCATCCAAAGGCATCCTATGTGGAGTATCAGCGCTACTTGTCTGCAACCGATTTCTTTCAACTTTTCCGTTTGAAACCAAATCTGGTGTATTGTCAATCCTAGTTGCTGAAGGGGGGTCAATATCCTCATACACTGATATATCAGTTCTATAACGCGATCCAACAGAGCTAGCTTTTGGTTCAAACGATGCACTTTCTCCCTTATCAAATTGGTCACTGTTACCACTTGAGACTTCACCCGATAATTTTCTGTTTAACACTGGCTCTTCATAGTAATGTAGTGATGGGTAACAACTTTTGTGGTCAGGACATCTTTTTCCAGAAGTCCTTTCATCTCTGTGACTATCATTCCTTGGCTGTCGAGTAATCTCTTCAGTTGCCTAGAAATAAAACTTCGAATAAAGAACAGTCGACAAGAAAACCGGGTGCATTATGCCGACAAGTTTATACTAAATACCTAGCCAAACCTAACCAAACCAAACCTACTCAAACCTAACCAAACCTAACCAAACGTAACCAACCCTACCTTAACCAAACCTAACCTAACCTAACAAAACACAATGAATAAATGCCTCACAAAAGATGTTAAAGAACAATTTGTTGCTACATGTTGCAGAACAACCATGCAATATATATTGATCTACCTTTCAATTCATCATTTTCATTTAATTGTTATTTCGTTTTGAACATATTTAAAGTGTTGAATTAAAGTATAGAAAACCATAGTAATTGAATGCTAAGTAAAATCAACTAAATCCAAATACAACAGCAAAACACATAAACAAAGCAAATTATCAAATAGCACATTAATTTACCTGAGATTCATTTTCGTGCAATGAGCGAGCTTTTCTACTCTGCCTTTCAGCTCTTTCTCTACGATACTCTTCAGTCTCTTTTCTTTGCATCCTTAAAGCCAGTTTCTACACGATAAAGAATGGAGCTCTCTTTACTTCTAAGCCAGTAACATCAAGTAAAATGGATACAAATGAATTTCCAGATTTTCTAAGGTATAGATCCTAAATTAAGTTTAAATCAGAAAGAAAATTTTACGACGTAACGACGGTCATAGTGGCTTAGAATGATATGAAAATTTATGCAGATTTAACAACCACAAGCGAGGCTACAAAATCACTCAATCAGAGAGCTTATGACCATTACTGAGCATTGTTATGAAGATTTACGGAGGGAGAGAAGACTTACAGAAGGAGAGGGGCCTTACTTAGGGAGGGCTGTCATAGCCAGTCACTATGAAGAGAAGTATCGGCCTGAATCAGTTCAAAAATAAACTCTAAACTTTAGTCACACGTTTCCCTGACATACTACAATACGCAAGGAAATCAGAAAAATGCGGAGGTATACGACACAGTTGACCATGAATAAATCAGACATACCCGATCTCGCTCCTCAATGAGTTTCCGCAGCTATACAAGGAAAATATTCCAGTGAGTAGAACAACAACATGTTGAAATAACTAATGAAAAAAAGCTGACTTGCAAAACAACTAGCCTTAAAGCTTCAATGAATAGAGCCTTATTGCAGTTACTTTAATAAAACTCTAAGAGAAAACAAAATACATCCTAGGATCCTTTAAAAGATGCAAAAATTTCACTACACAAAATCCTTATATGATGAGTCAAGAAGTCGAAGTAATACAAAACTACTCCTCAATGACTTCAGGGACTGAAGAAAGACACACCTTTTCATCTTCTCTTTGTTGAAGTCGCCTTGCCAGTTCCTAAGAGGAAGCCGATGTGAAAAATTAATTTTTGAAAGGAAGCTGCATTGCATGAACTCAAATTTCAATTGAAATTACATACTTAAATGAGGTTGTCCACTAGCATTGAATCAAAACTAATGACTATGGTACTAATGACAATTGTTGGATAAAATTTACTTATCACGATAATATCGTTGAACCAAGGCATGTTTGAAATTTACCAACCTAACTTACGGTTTATATTCTTTATGTTACCCTTCCATCTCACTTCCTCATTTCATAGTTACTATCATGAGCAAGTGTTCAACTGGCTTCTGCTTTCTTGATAGACATCATCCTTAACGATAACGATTGACTAGCGCCTGGCTCTAACAACAGCGAAGGTCAACAGACATTTTGCAATTATTGTTTTGATGCAAAGACCTCTTAGATAAAACAAATTAATTCTCTGGTCAACGTCTGCAGTCCAATTCGACTGCTTCAAATAAATTTAATACATTCCATTGGCACGCTAAAGAGGAAATGATTGCTGTAATCTACTTCCTTTCACGCTTCGAGTGGCTGAACTACTGGTTGGCAGCAGTAACGTAATGGAGTAGTGTACGACACTTTGTGAAAGTGATAGTTGATGGTCCCATATTAAATTGCATTTGAGTCTGGTTGGGCCCCTTAGTTTTATGCTTAAAGGTGCACACCGTGCGTTACGCCACTGGCTAGCTGGATTCTTCGCTGGTTTTGAAGCAGTTTGGGTCATCATGTGGCTACATTAAGGCCATTAAAGCAGTCCAAGAAAGATAATGCGTAAAAGTTATATTGTATTGTCGATTCGACGTGGATGGTCATTCTGATAAAGAGTTATTGATGAAGATCAGTGATACTAGTTAGACCGATAGGGGTTATCCAAAGAAGATCATCCATAAAATGATATAAGTACAAATTAATTAAATGTAGAAGGGTTGAACAGATCTGCTGAATGTTTTCGTCAAGTGGGTCAAAGGCACACCATACTATGCAAAACTTGTATTAGTCAGAAGCTAATAAATATATACTATTCTAAACTACAAAGAAGTTAACAAAGAATGTTGCCATCTACTCGTGGGAGAAGACAATTCCCTTCGCTGGCCGGATTCTAGCCAGCGGATCGTGGGTTGCCCATCCTGATCTAATGCTTCCTAGCAAAGCTAGCACATAATAAAGCTGGAGAAAGCTAGAGATGAAAGTAAACACCTTAGAGTTGGATGCAAAAATCTTTAATAGCAATAGGAGATAGCACATGATATAAAATATCATATCATTGATACAGTTATATACAGACATGAACACTCTGTGCTTATCTTTGATCCACAATCAGATCTAAGAAATCTCAGCACAAGATGAGGCTATGGATGACTTGTGTTCATACTGATCTTAAAGCTGCAAGCATAACTGACGCATTACAGCAGCACGCTTTTCTCTTATATTATGCAGGCCATCGTTCAGAAAATCTCTTAAACATTTCCCCAAAAATAGTGAGATCAATGACGTCAATACTGCAGCAGATAAACTCAATGTACATTAGCTCCATAACTTAGTATCGATTTCGAAATCTTCAACTTTCGTCAGGCTCAAAAACTCAGGGAAGATCTTTGAAGGGTGTCATATTAGTTTAACAACCCAAACGAAGAAGTAAACCGCCCAGTCATCTCAGGATACACCAGTTGTTCACGTCGTTGAAATGCTTTGAAAACCGCAACACCTAAACTGGAAGATTTATTAGTTACAGGGAAACGAGCTGCAGCAAGCAAATGTCTTCTCGACACTTGTGCAAGCATCCATGAAACTCCGTGGAAGCAAATCATTTTCCAAATTAGTATTCAGCTCAGTCTTATCTGACGTAAAAAGTATAGGCCTATGGAGCATCGAAATCAGTAAAGATTCTTGGGAAATTCCAATAACTAGTTGAAACCGATCAGACAATAACATTAGGAAACTGTTATGTAGCAAAATATGTTACTGGAAAGTTGATTACAAATAAAACTGCCGAGGATTTGAATTTCATTCTAGTAAACATCAACAGAGTACAGAATGAAACAGTCTAAAATTTCAACAGAAAATCGCTAAGTTATGCCGAACACTTAAAATGAACGCAAAAAGGCCAAAGCCAATGCTAAAATAAAGATATTGAAATCAAGCTTTTTCCCTAACGTACATTTCACATATTTACAAAATAGCCAAAGAGCATTGTAGATTGACAAGTAGAAAACATGAAATATGGCGAGAAAAATCCACTTTTGTTTGTATACAGAGTTTATGTAGAGGTACCATGCCAGTAATAAACCATCTGGTGAAAAAACAAACCATGAGAGTTACTCTTAAGTGCCTAATTGCCGTCCCCCCCGCTACTTAATTTTTGAAAATTTTTCCAACCCCCCGCTCTTATTAGGACCCCCCCCGGCAATTAGTTTTAACATATTTTGCGTTGTCACTTGACTATTAGAATTTGTAACAATTATCGTCCTTAAGAACGGAAAACGCTACGAACGTGTATCTTCAAAGGCAGAGACATTTCTAAGCACAGCGCGATGTCAGTTAGTTTGACGTGTTTTGAAACCAGTTAGTACATATGATAGTCCATGCGATGTAACTATTCCAATACATGATGGAAGACAACAATGAGTCAAGCAGAAGAAACTTTGTTCGTCAGTTGGAGAAGTATACAATGGCAGAGAAGCAAAAGCTCGGGAATGCGTTGAAATGTTTAAAAAAATAATATGATGTTCAAGTGGAATGTTTGAAGGGAAAGACTCGATGCGATGCCAAACGCAAAAAGTTTACACCACAGGATATTGGGAATTTATGTTACACTTTCATAGCTACATACTTGTTCTATTCATATTGTTCAAACTGATTTTCCATTATTGGTTACTTATTACACTAAAATATTGAAGCCATAGTTGCTAAGGAAATTTGCTGGTTAAATGGAGAAAGCAAGCCAGCCTAGGGTCCTTTATAAAATCAATTTACTAACATGATTGCACAAATCCAGCCACCCGCTAAGTACGACACCCATTAATTGAAGTTTCCAAATAATTCCAACCCCCCCCCCGCTAATTCCGAACCCCCCGCTAATTGAATTTTCCAAACAATTCCAATCCCCCCGTTAATTCCGACCCCCCCCCGGCAAATAGGCACTTAAGAGTAATAATAAACGGACCACGCATTTCTCCCTGACTTTTCTCTGACTTGGATAAACATCAAAGACAATTCCCTAACTATTCCAGGTTTTCCCTGACTTTTCCTAAAAATAGCTCATTTTTCAGGTTTCCTGGGTCTCTGTAAAATCCGATTGAACCAGTGGTGAGCCCAACTAACTGAGCTAGCCTCATGGAAAGAATGCTAATGAAATACGCATTTGTGCAGGATTTGGGAAGATATGCGTCAACCAAACATAGTCATCTCGTGTGATGTCACCAAGCTGCCCTTGCTCCAAGGCCCAGAATCAGAAGAAGATCTGATGAAGTCAGTATTTGGGAAAGATCCAAAAGAAACATTACACTTGAAAAAGGATTGAAAGGATTCAAACACAATTCTGAATGCATCTAAATGCACATATATTCAATCAAATTTGGAATTCTATGGATTAATTTACCAAGACGAAAGAGGTTACCCTGATCCGAGGATGTTGGAAGATCTTAATAAACGTGAAACACCTAAATTTGAGAATGAAACAAGAAGCCTGTTGTGAATGCCGCAGTATTCAGCTAAGTTTATTAATGTTTGTACAATAAAAGCAGAACCATTTAGTGCATAAACTCGTAAAAGCATATATTTCACATAATACACTCCACAGGAAAATACATTGCATGCACTCAAGACAGTGCTATTTGTCTATCAAATGATGTCGTATTCTGATACCAAGAAATACACAGAAACAGTCTTTGACTGAAAATCCGTTCGAGTATCAGCGCTATCTTAACATAGAAATCATGGAAAGATTCAAATCATTGTAACATTGCAGCAAATGCCTCAAAAGCGTTAATACCGGTAGAGCAGCGATATTTCCAAACAGAGCAGAAAGCGCCTGTCATTATATAGGGAGTTCAGGCAATTGATTTACATAGTTTTGTTGACAAATGTAATCGAACAAATTGCATTTGAGCATCGACAAGAGAATATGCGCCCTCTCCAATAATCTTTTAACGAAATATAAATATATATCTGAGATATAACTTCTCCTTGGGTGGTCACACGCCTTTGTAACTTCTCTACAGCTAGCACCTGCTTTAAGGTGCTTTGAAGTGCGGGATTATCATTTTGAAACACCTGATTGAGACTACGTTTTTTTCCAATTTTCTGGTTTTGTTGAAATTCTATTATATAAGTATTGTAAGTGGCTGTCGTAGATGGAACTCGCTGCCAAACTATCCTTTCCATCTATGGCAGCAAAAGGAGACAAACGAATTTATGTAGTTAAGTTTCTTTATTTTTTTGTGATAAAAACAAAGATATGATTCATTTATATACAGTTGGATATTTGCAAATAATTTTGTACTACAAGATGCACCTTCAGACCAACCATTTTGTAGCAAAATAACAAATAAATTCAAATTGGCAGCCTAACACATTGAATGATAGGAGGTGGCGTCAATAAGAAACTGCTATCTTTGTCTCCTCAAAAACAAGTAGTCATGACGCGTGCTACATTGCAATGCTTCAACCATATAATATTTGGGGAACATAGCTCAATCGAACATCAAGACCCAAACATCAGATTTTAATGGATATTTCATCAGTTTATGCCATATGTTCTGTTTCTGGCTTCTATTTCTTTTTCAAAAGATCAGTGGAAAGAAATGAAAAGAAATCAGACAGGGTAAGGACATCAGTAAACAAGATAACCTCATCTTCATATTCTTGATGACGTGACCGTTCTTCCCTTGCGGTTGCTTGAGGATCAGGTTCTGAAGGTCGCATTTCATTCGCAGCTTCTTTCGTTGTGCTTACATCAACAACAAATCCATTGATAGTAGCTTTTTCTTCTGTTTGACTGTTCTTCCTTTCAATATCAGAGTGTAAACAATCTAAAATAAGGAGTGTGTAAAACTTAACAATAAATATAATATTAAAGAATTACATAAGGGGAGCACAAGTCCATGAAAAAAGGAAATTTATTACAAAATGAATAAAACGGCAAATGAAACATGATTCCAGTCACCAAGGCAATAAAGTTATGAGCACATATGGAACAGGATAATAGGGCATTATTGGAAATTGCTCAGCCTTTAAGCTAAAAACCGAAAATGCAGTAAAGTGCTAGTCTTAATGCTTTGTAAGATGAGTTAAGTTACATTGAAGTACATTAAAGAATTTTTGGATTATTTTCCCCATTTTCAATTAGTAGAAGGAATAAGTCAGCGGAAAAATCTAATGAAATTGAACGGACTATTGAGGCCATCTAGTGACATGAACGGCTGAACTAAACAGATCTAGAAAACTTGATACAGTAATACAAATCAAAATATGCACGGAAATGAAGTGATGTCATCGAAAGCTAAACATATAAGCACAGTGAGCTCTCCGCACATCGAATCCTCTGTTGACACGCCTCCACGTTCTTTGTGTTTTCATTCTCTCCTCTTTCTGTCTGTCTGTCTGTCTGTCTGTCTGTCTGTCTGTCTGTCTGTCTGTCTGTCTATCTGTCTGTCTGTCTGTCTATCTACCTGTCTATCTATCTGTCTATCTGTCTCTCTTTCTGTCTGTCTGCCTATCTGTCTGTCTGCCTGTCTTTCTTTTCTTTTGACCTTATCCTTTGACGAAATCCTCCGTGCTTTTACAGATATACTGATAAAATTCTCGACTCATTCAAGGTCCTCCTCAGGGTTTGCTTTGTGCAGCGGTCACTATGATGTGCACTGTTAGTTCACCTCAATATTTCTGTGTAGCTTTTGTGTAGTGGAGCCTCGGTTTTCGGACGCACTCCATTCCAAAACACTATTGGAAAACCAATTTGTTGGAGAACTGATATAGTACTTAAGATTTCGCCGCTATTCTTTTGTGCCTGGACGGCGCAATTGATTAGCACAGGAGTCTTCTGATCTAAACATTGTGAGTTCGAATACGCACAGGGGCCAAAATAAATTTTCCAATTGTGGAAGCTCACTCAAGACGTAATATATATAAATATATATATATATATATATATATATATATATATATATATATATATATATATATATATATATATATATATATATATATATATATATATATATATATATATATATATAACGATAAATGAGAAGTAATGAGTTCTTCCAATACAGTGCTCGATACCGTAAAGTAGAGCAGAATATATATTGTTCTCCTGATGAGTGAACAATACCGTTCACGAAACAGGCTTGTCAAGAGTATAAAGTAGTTTTAATTTATATATATATATATATATATATATATCCCATTCTTCAGTCATATAATATGCTCAAGATAACATGCAGATTTCTGATGAGGATTCGCTTCAATGATTCTAGCCCTAGTATCATTGGCTGTCTGGCTTTAATGAAATTTATCAAGAACAACAATTGGATAAAAATTCCATTCTTGACATTCTGTCCATGATACATAGTCAAAGTTGACAACATCCTAATACTTAGTTATTTTTCATCAGCTTCTGCAAAACCCATCAATTTACGTTATACTATTCTGGTATATGGGCCAGTCATTTAGTACTTACGCGTGAATGGAGACAAGTTCAACATCTCAAAGTACATACGTAAATTGAAAACTAATCGTCTTATTGTATGTAATCTGCTATGTATTTATTTCTAAGAAGATTCCACCTTTCCATCAACGAAGTTGTTTCTGCACAAAAACAGTTGCGTTAGTAAAACAAGTAAACGTTCCTCTTTAATTATATTTATTTATGAACCATTTGGAATTTTCAGTAAGGTATTAATGCACACATGAATTGTTGGAAATACACTTTTACCGGACAGTACTAGAACATTCGTTTAATTCTTGAACATTCCAAAACAAAAGTAAGGCCTAATCACGATGAAGTAATCTGATATCAGAGATTGAAAATAGCTAAAATAATTCTAGAGTTAAATATATGTGAGGTATATAAATGACCATAATTTCATTGGACTCATTATCTAATTGTCAAATTGCTGATTGTGAACTGCTACTAGCTAAGTCAGCAGTTCATTACAAAAAAGGTGCAGACTTCTTTGTGGATACCTTCAACGTGAATGGCATATTTTGCGCAAAACAATAGCTAAAAATTTCCTGTCGGAGATATTTGGGGGAGTGGTCAGATGGGTAGAAGCATGTGCGCAAGAGGGGAGTTTCCTAATAAGTGAACATGTGCGTTCGAGGGGAGGGGTCAAATTTTCGTGATTTTCATGTGTATATACTAAAGGAAAAACCCCATATAGGTTAACTCAAACCTAAGAGTGAGGATAAAACTCTCATATGAACTAAGAAGTCCATAATTTACTGAGAGATTTGGAAGTAGAAACATTTAGGTGAAATTCACAGATTCTGATGAAAAACGCAAGCACTGCTCTCACATTCTGTCCATGACAAAACGGCAATTTTCAATCATCGCCAATAAATAATCAAATAGATAACAATAGTGGCTAAAATATAAAGTGAATTGACAATGCAATTGCATGGTAGCACACAACTATATTATTCAATAACTAGGGATCTACAGAACATAGTACTGGCATACACAAAAGCATAGACAAGAGGCTATGCTACAAATGAATAGAATGAAAAAGAGTTAAGGAAAATTTAAGGTAAGAATAAAGAAGAGGCATGTATTGCCTACAAGAATATTATAAATGTTTCTCGCCAGCATTTACAGGAAACCAGCGTTTACTGGTTAATACATCCGTTGGAATTCTTTCAGCCCAAAAGCAAGATAAATTAGCCCTATCAAACTTTAGTTCATAGGACACTTGTGATGTGCTCTAAAACAAACTAAGACTCTGAGCTGGACACAATAGAACAACTTTTAATTGACAATAGATATCCAGAAGATGTCCTTATTTCCTGCATTTAAGAAAAATTTGCCAACATTTCATCAGAAAAACAGTTTGGTCCTGAAAAGTGCTCGGTTTACCTAAAATTGCCGTGGATTTGAAATGTCTCATCCAAATATGAAAACCAAATTAAGAAAGCCACTACATTTTGTTTCCTTCCCCGTATGAAGCACCGTGTGGTCTACAATATTAGGTTTATGCTACCACCTGTTAAAAAAGAGCGTCCCTACCACTCAAAAAGCTGAGTAGTCTATGAATTTCCGGGCCGATATGAAGCTAGGTACGTAGGATGCACTACTCAGAGACTAGAAGACAGAATAAAACATGTTCCCTCGAGCAATAGGAAGAGAAATAATGTAGTAAGAGAACAGCCACCTCGTATGTGCAAATGCAATAATCCTAAAATAACTTGTGTTTTGGCCATAGGGCAACATCTTATTACAAATCCAGAATGCGCCAAAACATATACAGGCGATAAATTTCGGATCATGGGGCAAGCAAGATCGTCCTTTCATTTAAGTGTTTTGGAATTAGTTTACATAAAGACTCAAAACCCAGTCTTGTGCAAACAAAAAGAGTTAGTTTTTTCACTTGGATTCTTCAAGTAAACAATGGTGAATAGGTGCTAATTGGCCAATCATAGGGCCAAATAGACGATTTATTCATCATATCATGTGTATCCACGTCTGGCTATATATTTCAGTTCACTTTTCGGTTGTTATCCGACATTTCATACTCTGACAAGTGTCGGATGAAAAAAGCTTTCAGTATGCTAAAAGAATGTCCCCGCTTTTTCGTGCTATAGTGAAGTTCTGTAGTGCCAACAGACTTTTGTCAAAAGTATCTGTAAACAACAAACCTTGTTGCTGACTAGTGCTATCGTCATCTCTCATCCTCGCATTCTTATCTTGTTCAATTTTCTCCAATTCTTGCCTCTCTCTATCAAGCCTCTTTTTAAGTCTTCTTTGCCGCTCCCTCTTTACCTTTTCTTTTTCTCTCTCTTGAAGAAACTGGGCATACTCCTACAAAGCCAAACATCTTACATCAGTAAATTAAAATAGTTGAAAGCAATGTTACCATGGTATGAAGATGTAGCAAAATTATTGAAGATCACCTGCATTTACTGTACAGCAGGCTTAAAACCAATCTGATACCAATCAGAGACATTTGGAGGATCCCATACATGGCCTTCATGTGAACCATCCATCACAAAAGCACTACTTGCATTCATAAGAATATTAGATGAAAATAATTAACAGTTCAACTCAAACGGAACAAACAGAGCAGCAAATTCTATGCAGTTCTTCTACATAACTAAATATCTAGCTTTACGAACCTCATCTTGCATTTCACTTGCAACTCTTTGTTGTGTTTCAAGATCTTCCTGCAAATGAGGTATATATTTCCATCAAACATAGAAACAGAGTTTATTGAGCCTATCAACAAGACTGACAATAGGATGTTGATAAGGCTTATCGTATCTGCAAACAATTTCCTTTCTCCATTTACTATTGTTATAGTTATATACAAGATCCTATAGTTTAGACCACGCTTACGCGTTATCGGATTTACTTCCGTTTACACAAGAAGACGATCATGAATACCGTATGATTTCAATACACTTATGAATATGGTATGAAATGAAGAGTATAAAATGAATACCGTATCGTGTAAACACCCCAGTCCGATAAGATTTTATACTGGGTCGATATTGAGGCTGTTTTTTCTAGCATCCGGATTGCCGTTGCGGATTGGGGTGTTTACACTATACCGTATTCATTTTATACGATATTCATAAGTGTATTGAAATCATCGTATATTCATTATCATCTTCTTGCAAACAGAAGGCCAGTAGGGTATGAAAACATATCGGATTCAAATGAATCCCGTACCGTGTAAACGGGCTACTAAAGTTGCAGGGTCATTGTGTAACCAAAGTATTCTTACATTCAAAAGTTTCCATTCAAGAGTTTTTCAAGTGCTTTGGCCTATTACTAAACAATGAATTGAAACATTTGGTGCATTCCGGATATCACTCCCAACACGGGAAATATAGATCACTGGGCGAGTGACTAATCACTCCAAAATGACCTCTTAGATGCGTGCCTGCGCATGCATGAACTATCGTCAATTGAGCATATTGATTTGACACTCCAAAGCAGAATAGTAGCTTCTATAGCTATAGAATATAGGCATTTAATTCTCCACTTTGGCCCAACTACAGCGGCATAAGACCCATATATTCAGCTACAGAGCTCAACTATCAAATATTATAGAGACATTTCATGTGTTGTTACCACTTTCTATAGATTAGGAAGTAGATGATTCTCTGCAGCACAAAAGGGTAGTGGTGCTGGCTTGTGTCAGCAGCATCTAGGTCTCAGGAAAGGCTTGGCAATTGCTTTTCTTAACTTGAATGGTATCCACTTTCTTGCTTTAAATTAAACAAAGCTCGATAGAAAAATCGAAAAACAGAGTTTTCGAAAATTAGGGGTAACCAGTGGTTCCGAAATTCAATTAAAGCCAAGATAGGGATGATGTCGCTGATACTCTTGAGCTTATATGTATAGAAATTGAGCCCCTAAGAGCAAACCTTATCTTACTATTGCATGGTATCGACCACCAAATGATCCTATCAGTTCCGTTGACAAGCTGGAGGGAACCCTTGCTTACTTAGATAGAGAGGGAAAGGAAATAATCCCCCATGGTGATATGAACTGTGATTTTATCAAAACAGATTGTGATCAACTAATAGACAACAATGCCAAACATATGGCAAATATCTATGGGTTAATTAATCTTGCGCAGCTTATTAAGGAACCGTTAAGAGTCACCCTTGAAGCGGCAACAATCATTGATCGTATTGCCACGACAAGGGATGAATGCAAGGGATAGATTAAAACCAGCTGCCCTCAAAAGTAGATCAAGAATTCTAATTGATGCATACAGGTAGGGACGAAATAGGGTCAATTCTCTAAATACCCAGCTTAAGAGATAGCATTTCTTTGCAAACATCTCTGACTGTAAGGGAAACATGAAAGAGTCTTTGGAAACTATCAACGAGCTATTTAACAAAGGACAAAAATCTTCTAACGTTGATTGTTTTAAGGATTCTGAACATACCTTTGGAAACAAAAAGACAATTTCAAAAGCAATGAATAACTTCTTTTGTACAATTGGAGAGAAGCTACAATGCTCGCCAAAAGTCTTTGGAACACTTACAAAAGCTGATAAAAACTACTATCCTCTACATATTGTCATAGTTGATACATACACAAACCCGTTTTCCCCTAATAAAATGTTAGTTCGTTTATGGGACACTTGGAGTTGGCGTGCACGTGAAATTATCCCATTATCGCATGTACTTCTCCAAAAACCAACATTGTTTCAGAGGGAGAGGGGAAAGAAAGGTAATTGCAGCATACAAAAAGTGCAGTGTTCCAGGACTTTTGGACATTATTGTAGCTAGTAAAATATATGCAGTTCCAAACCCACTTTGCTCTGCTGAAGCTGCTGACACCAATAGCAGTGTAAAGTTCAGATTCAGCTCAACTATAGGAAAAGACATCAAAGATGCAACCGCCAAGATCAAAACAACCAAGAGCTTTGGGAAGGACTCTCTCTGCTATTTCCTAAAACTAGCTTTGCCTTTTATTGAGAATTCATTGCTTAATATATTTCACATGTCAATTGGCACTAGCCAGTTGCCCAACTTGTGGAAATTTGCTAGGGTTACACCAATCGTTATGGAAGATGATAAAGCTGAAATGTTGAATAACCGCCAATTTCTGTTCCACTAGTCATCGCAAAGCTCTGTGAAAAACTTGTGGCCAACAAATTACACCAAAACATGAATGATAATAGACACTTTTGTTCGGATCAGTCAGTTTATGCAACTTCATTCTACTTTGACGAGTTTAGTTAAGCGCACTGTTTGTTCCAGAGGTTGTCCAAAAAACTAAATATCTTGGCCTACAGATAAACAAATCCATAGATATGAAGGAGCATATTAAGGCAACTTCGTCCAAGGTCTCAAAAGCAATCGGGCTTCTAAGGCATGTCAGGTCCTTCCTACTAGGAGAGAATCATAAAACCTTGTACACAGGAATCATTGAACCACATTCTCGCTACTGTTGTTTAGTCTGGGGGTGTTCTGGTGTCACTGACATTAATCAGTTGCAAAATCGTGCCGCCCAAAGTGCAACTGGTAGAAGTTTTGACACCTCTTGCCAGCCACTTATTAAAGAACTTGGTTGGAAGACCATAGATCTGTTAATTACCAGTGAGACTTATATCATGGTATATAAATACCTTGACGAACTGGCCTGTTCATATATGTGTAATCTCTTTACCAGAGAATCCTATCTAACCTCAAGGTGCTTAATAAACACACCAACGGATTTGAGGTTACCTAAGAAAATCTCGAAAACTGGCGAAAAATGTTTCTCTTTCAGAGGTGCTATGACCTGGAATGGTTTCTCTGCAGAGGGAGAGCTGGCATCATCCTTATCTAGCTCTAAACAATGTACATAGGATATAGCATATAGATAACTTAAAACGCAATTTTTATGAAGTTTCTTTTATCGTTAATATCAATTTTAGCTACAGGGGAGGGGGGTGTTTCTGGTATTATAGGGAACTTAAGGCTAACTTTTATTTTAGATAACTTTTTTCAGGAACGTTCTAGGTCTACTATACTTGATTTTAATATGTATGTTTATTGTTTATTTTCTACTTAATGTTATGGAGGGCCCATGTATACAGGTATCACTGAAGGAACACCCTCCTAAAATATTTGAAATGAAATGAAATGAATGAAATGCTCCAAATTACTTTCATATAGAGTATACAATCATCATTGCATGTAATTCATGCATTGGTGTATGCAGCAAATATTGACTGTCATACACATTTTTTCATTTAGAAGAAAACCATTCTTTTGCCAGAGCCTCAGTTTGTCTTAACTTTTTGTCAAATTGAGGCTGAAATTTTCATAATTCCTACTGGAATAAACTGGCTAAAAGAGGAGAACATTATATGCCATGAAAATAGTTGATTTTTGTCATCCAAAATTATCAAAGAAAAGCTTTCATCTTTGTAAAGGAGCTTGTAAAGATTGAGCTAATGTTGATTTTTGGTACATGAAAAAGATGAACTTTGGAGCTTCAGCTTTGTGATTTTCTTAACATTTCTAAAGATATTTGTCTTCTCAGCCTCATTTGCTTATGAACCTTTCTGCTTATAAGAAAACTAACATGCAATTCAAGCTATACATCAGACACAAATGCATCTAAAACATCAACAGCAACTGAAACAATAATGACATATAGATAGAAGGGAATTGGAAGTTAGAGAATCCATACAGTGTATGAACAAAGAGACATAGCATTACTATGTCTAAAATGAAGTAAAAACAACTGTCACAATTATACCACCATAGAGAAGATGACAATATAGTAAAACATCAAAGATTCTGTGCAACTTTGATAGTAAACCAAATTTAATTTTATGCTAACCTCTTCATTGAGTCTGTGCTGTAGCTCAGTTGCTAACCATGCATCATCTTCAGCCCTACCAGTAAATTGTGAAGATTAAACTTGATGCAACCTTACAGCAGCATAAATTAATCTGGTATTTTATAACATCAATACAGAAACCAAATAAAGCAACAGCAATAATGATCTTTCATTAATTGCTGTCCTACAGCAGCTTGCGAAACTATATTTTTCACATGATTTATTATGCCAATCACACATGAATGTCCTAAAATTAGAAATCTTAATGTGATGAAGCTTTATTTACCTAGGCTCCTAACCAGCTAAAGCAACAGAACTCAAGACATATATGGACAAGAAAAATAATTCAATGGAAATCATAACTGAATGTAAGCAGCAAACACAAATTATGAACACATATGAGTCTTCAAGACACAAACTCAATATGCTACATTTGAGAATGAAAACAAAACATCTACACACAATCTCTGCAACTCTGCTTCTCTTAAAAGACCAGCCTGTTTCACCTCTTCAAGATACGCATTTTTAGCAGTCTTGACATCGATTCTTGCTGTACTCCTTTCTTTTCTATTTCTTATGTAATGTGACTGGACTGTAGAAAGTTAGAAAACCTAGCAAGATGACTTGACAAAAGAAATAATGCAGTTCACAAACAAGATAGGCTATTGGAGCCACCTCTTGTTACTAATCCAGAATTCATCATTACTAGTGGCACAGTAACCTAAAAGCCATATGTATGAGCCACTAAAAGGACTAAAGGAACACCTCAATTGCTTAAATTGACTAATTGTATGATATGTAATAAAAATGATCCATTTCTTTACTGAGATTATAAGAAAATAAGGATACTATTCAATACAAAACTAAGAAAATTGGTGACAAGGAAATGGGTAATTGTGCTTCAAACAAATGGGCAAAAACTAGCAATGTTGCTGAAACCATTGAAAAGTCTCATCGTAATACTAATAGTAATACATTATACTGTGCTATAGGCTTACAGCCTGTCACAGATCTGTGGAGTGACTTTTCCCTGGATGGACCATAACACTTGTTGGAAAAAATCACCTACCTAAAACTTATAGATGCAAAGATGCACCAATATATAGTAAGATAGGCATAGAACAGTCCCTTAAAGGAACAGTGAATGGAATGATCAGAACAGCCTGGTCTGGAAACACCCCCCCCCCTCACCATACATCTTACTATCTCAAAATAGGTGTTGTATGAATAAACTAAATATGACCAATTCAATTTGTAATCATCGACCTGATAGTCAAATGATTCTTGTAAATGTCATATGGCTGTGCACAGGGGACAATATGTTGGACAAAAAGACAATACAAAGGAACTACATCTGGATGCACAATCATGTAAGTGCTGCTTAGCTCTTCATGTACACTTACTGGGTAATATGGGTGAATAAACATATCTTTAAAGTTATACCAGGTGAACATACACAGTGAAATAATTCAATATACATATCCATATAACGTAGAATATCCAGCATGGGGCAGGGAATACCACTTTTGGGCATGATCAACCCTACCATCTAAATCTTTCATTTCAAACTAAAGACAGGCTTACTAAAGCAACTAAAGCAGAAAGACTGTTAAGTCATACAGCTCACTACAACTCTGAAAAGTTCAAAGAACACACATACACTCTTCATCTTGTAGTCTATAAGCCAAAGCTTCATCCTCTCGTGTCATTATTTCTTGACAGACTAAAGAAAAATTGATAGAAAAATATGATTCAATGTTTCCCACACACATTTTGCATCTGATGACGAAAGAAATGACAAACACCAAAAGAACCTCTGAAACCAGCCAATACTCTGATAAATAATAGTCTTGATAGTCTAAGCACCATAGCACCACTGAGGTAGAAAATTATGCAAAAAAATCTGAAATTGGTACAAGATTTGTGAAAGCAACATAATACACAGGGGCCTACCACTCAGTTTGGGCAAGTGCAGAGGAAAGTATGCAAGTATGAAGCTGCACACAATACATCGATACAACATAGGACTGCTAGAGGATGAAATGGAAAATTCTAGTAACAAACGATTTTATAGCAGGCACTATTGCAGAATCATACTTCTCCTGGAAATAGATGGCCTACCCTAATAAACTATACACCATTCGATAGCACTCGGTGAGAAGATTACGATGATACCGCCATTTACCACACAACTCAAATTTTTGAAGAGTTATCGAGCTATTTCTAACAAACATCTATATCAATGATCTGCCTCTCTCATCCTCAAAGCTAACCTTTTATTTATTTGCAGATGACACTAATATTTATTGTGAATCAGAAAGTCTAACTCAGCTTCTAAGTGTGGTAAACAAGGAATTAAAAAAAGTGAAAACTTGGCTTGATGTTAACAAATTGTCACTCAGCATTGATAATTTAACCAATTTTATAATTTTTAGGTCTCCTCAACATTCTTTTAGTGAAATAGTCTGTATTAAATTTGGAAAATTTCCCATCAAGCAAACTCCTTATGTCAAATTTCTTGGTGTTCTTCTTGATGAAAATCTTTCATGGAAGTATCACTTAACAGAACTATCCAAAAAACTGGCCAGAACTTGTGGTATATTTTTCAAAGTTAGACACTTTTTGCCCATCAATATCTTAATCCTGCTTTACAACTCTTTATTTTCACCCTTTCCTCAGTATGGCATTTTAGTTTGGGGTCTAACCTTTGAATCATATATCAATCCAGTGTTTTTGCTGCAAAAAAGAGTCATAAGGGCAATTGCATTTGAACACTTTACTTCCTCTACTACACCTCTATTTTCTGGCTTAAAGATATTAAAACTGTGTGACTTATTTAAACTCAAACTCCTTACTTTTGTATATGAATGTGTTAATAAGATCTCTCCTTCTTGTTTTCATTCCTTCTTTGACTTAGTGGAATCTGTTCATCAACATCATACACGGCAAGTTGCAAAAAATCATATTTTTCTTACTCAAAAAAATACTCTGCAATATGGTCTTAGATTGGTACGTTACTATGGTGCTAAATGCTGGAATGAAATTCCTGTGGGTATAAAAATATCACCCTCGGCTATAAGTTTTCGTCGCAAACTGAAAGCATTCCTCCTTGAAAGTAATTATCAATCATAAAAAGCCAATCATAAAAAGTAGACACTAGAAGGTTTAAATTTCAATCATGAAAATTTGTGATATTTATATAGAAACTTTATTTAAGCAGGGGGTGCTCTCTCCTCGATTAGCTTTAACTATTGAGAGAGCTCCTCCTTAAAGTAATTCCCCTCCATACAATTTATCTGTTTTTATTTGTTTGTATCAGTTTTACCATATTGTATTAACTTTCTGTAATCACCTTGTAACTTTCTTGTAACATAGTCGTTTGTTTAGTAGTATATATTAAATTGTATGTAGTGGAATTTGAAAAA
This sequence comes from Mastigias papua, assembly GCA_964019165.1. Taxonomy (NCBI): domain Eukaryota; kingdom Metazoa; phylum Cnidaria; class Scyphozoa; order Rhizostomeae; family Mastigiidae; genus Mastigias; species Mastigias papua. Next base: position 2,445,180 of record OZ025285.1, read on the forward strand.
AATAAACTGAACTGAAACTGAAACATGGCTGCCATATTTGCTCGCCAAGTGGGATAGGGGTTAGGGTTAGGGCTAGCATCTAAATTATCTTAAAGTGTTGGAATTCGATCTATTTCATTGATATCATATTGATAGAAGTAGAAATCGATGAAATGTTCATGTTGGTACTATCTAAACACTAACACTTACCCTAACCCTGACCCCTCGATAACTCCTCGAATATTTGAAGTATGGGTAAACGAAGGGTATGATCGTAATCTATTCACCGAGAGCTATCGAATGGTGTATAATTTGTTAGGGTAGGCCATCTATTTCTAGGAGAGGTACGAGTCTGCAGTAGCGTCCAATTGTTTAATCACAAAGCAATTTGCAGCATAAAAGTATTTCAAAAATGCTTTCACTATTTCAACATATTCAGAAAACGATACGCCAACGAATTCAACAAGTCATTAATCACAGGGATTTTTTCACCGATACGCCAAGAAGCAGGATGTTTTCTTCGTACTCCAAGCCACTTCTCTAAGTCCACGCCGGACGTAGGCCTACCTTCACGAACCCTGGCCAAAAAATTTATACCAATAAACAGAAAATGTAATACCTTCTTTTACTTTTTTACTTCCGTCTCTCGTTAACTCTGTAGTTGCCATTTTCTCTAGGCTTCCCATTCACTCATTTACCCAATGGGCTAGCTGTCGCGATATATATAGTTAAGTTCGTTTCTAGCCGGAGCTTGTACCAGTAACAAGAAACTCAACCGGAAAGGTGGTAGGATAATGAGTGATACACATTGATTGCAAATGATATTTCAGCAATTTATGGAGTTACTCTGGAAACATCCGGTGTATCTGCTATGCGCAAGCCACAACCGAAAGTCTATGCAAGTCGATCCATTTAAAATTAATGACTTAAAAACATTTTGAAAGTCATTCATGTAAAAAGCACGAAACGATCAGGTTGGAATGTTCATCACTTGGTTACAAATTTCTAAACTACGTTATTAGCAAACATTATCGATGGATGAGATTCACGTGGGTTTTTGAAACCACACTTATGTCGTTCATCGATAATTACCCATACCTATTATTCCCAACTATTGTATTTTTTGCTACTTTCCACGCATAATATGTAGTGTTCTCAAAAGTACTGGGTGTAATATATGACAAATATGATCATTTGAAGTCGACAAAAGGAGTGGAAAAATATGAAATAGCATTTCTGTGCAACCTTTTTGAGTAGAAATTATACAGTATAATCCTCCCATAAGATATTTTAAGGGACCGGCTGATCTTATATGCTATTTACGACTTACGAGGTAGTGCGCTACAACCAGGGTTAACGTTTATAGACCAGAAGCACTAGGGTACTCTATGGTGACTAATTGACACCCCCCACTAATAATAAGAATAATAATAGAAAATTTTCAGGATGATGTCAATTTAAATTACATACTACTTCAAAAAGTTGGAATGAAAGATATTCCTATTCAAGTTACAAAAATGTTAACAGAGTGAGACTACTCGCTACGATGTAGGCATAATCTGCATTCATTCGCATAAATTCTTTAAAATAATTAACAAAAAAAGATAAGGTAAAGTTCAACTTAGGAGTTCATTAGAAACAGCTATGTCCACTCCTTTGTTCTCATACAAAACATATAATAAATCGAGCGTATATAAATTTCTGCTAGTTTTGTAGAAAATGTACGTTGCAGCTGTGTTATCTATATTTGAATCTTTCTTCATTCTGTAAAATCCCTCTGAATATTTTGAATAGATGCCGATAGCAGTCATCACAAGATTCACACAACAGATTTTTCGATGCCAACGTTGCAGGTCACTATCATTTAAAAGATGATCATAGAAGCTTCATTTGATTGAAAATACTTGTTACATACAGTTGTAAACCTCACTAAATAATAGGTATCTTACAATTTACTGGAATGGAAAACTAATAACAGCATAATAAAAACAAAAATGATGATTATTAATATAAGTCAATAAGATAGGAGCTTAGAATTTAACCACTCTTTGTTACGTCAGCAGAAGATGTAGTAAGACGTTCTGATTGCGATGGTAGTCATCTTTCTAATTATATAGATGGTAGTCATCTTGGTAGTATTATCAAACAGTACGGCTGTCAGTATGTCAAGGAGGTCAGATGTACGCTGATCAAATATACCTAAAAGCACTCATCGACAGGTTTATAAGCTTAACGTTTTTATATTTATTCGATTGATTTATTAGATTGTTGTTGTACCAAGTCCCTATACTTCTCTGCCTTTCTTTCGGAATTGGTCCTAAGGTCAGATTCAAAACCCATGGTCAATTCTAGAATTTAAAGCCACTCATCAGAAATTGACAGAAGTAGATCAGGTCGTAGATCATCTCCAGTAACAACAGACGAGCTGATAAATCCAAGGAGGTCGGCAAGAATATTTGCTAGTTGTAAAGATTGAAATGCTTTGGCAATAAATTTGAGGATGGAATCGTGTCTCCAAGTGTAGCGGCCCTGTTGAAGATACATTTTGCAACTAGAAACGATATGGAGAAGAGATTCTTGTACAAGACAGAAAGATCAGTCAGATGAAGATGATATGCCCCATCTTTGGAGAATAGTCTGTGTTGGGAGACTGCTATGTATGTAGTTGATAGAAAAATTGAAGCTATTTGTTGGTAAGCTACTTTGTGCAGAGGACCGTAGTGAATTGAGGTTCGGCAATGAGAGCTCCATCATGTTACGGAAAAAGGATCCTTGTGAGAAAAGTTTGTCTTTCAGTTTGTTCTGCGGTTGCAAGTGAAAATACTTCAGAACCTCCTCAGTAGATTTGAATTGGTCATACTGAATGTTTATGGAGGTGGCTGTAATTTCCCAAAGAGTACTTATGGCCTCACTGCGTGAAGATTTTAATGAATTGCGAATAACCGTCTGATACTGTGCATGCTTAATTGATGGATGGTGCGTGTTTAGGCCACATTTATTTCTCGGAAGAAAAACATTGCTTAATGTACCTGATATGGGAAGATCTAGCCATGAGCGGAAATATTTGTTAACAAGATTATCAAGATTTTTAGACACCCATGCTTTTGTAAGGTCTGCTACAGTAAGGTACCATGATACCTTAGATAAGAGATGACTATTGTATAGCTGAAATTTATGTTTTGGATGCAAAGGTCTCCGAGTTCCACTGGGTTCGAGTTCCTCAGACTGATCTCCGAGTTACACTGAGGACAAGCTGCGATGGTCAGAAATCTTTCTCATATCGTAGTTCCTAGCTTTTGAACAAATTGAATAATGATCAAAACAGCGCCCCTTCCCTAACAGCATTTAGGAAGACACTTGCGCCATGCTAGTTATTGGCCCCTTTCTGTTTAATTTTATGTTATTTATTTCCGATCTTTAGTTGTGGGGCAATTATATAAGAGTCTCTTAGAAGCGTAAGCAATATTTCAGGGCATTTGTATTCTCTTTTCTTCTAAATTAATTATTTTGCTTTAGTTTTTTACACAGGGCCAATTGTAAAACAGTTCATCTGAATTTGTACCCAGTATAAATATGTAAAAATGAAATGAATAAATGAAAAATGAAAGGTAAGAGATCTATTTTGGAAATGGTATTGCCTACCATTAGAGAAAGTACTTGTTTATGAACGATATTTTACATGTCCAAGTCAAAGTATCTACAAAGGTAGCAAAAAGAATTGCCAAGTTGAACGCACGGTACTAATTCACTATTTACTAGAAGTTTGGGCAGGAATTGGATTGAATTTGCTGCTGATTTTCTAACTCCAAGGGTGGGTGAAGCGATTGGGCACTTGTTGATCTTCACTCTCTTGACCACTAATAACAGCTGCATCGCCTGCAAATTGAAATCAGTGAACTGGATTAAGACGTTTACAGAATCAACAAGAAACCCAAATTGACGATAGTTTGGTGCCTTAATGTGTTGGATAAATGAATTAAAGCAGAGGATGAAGAGGAGAGGACTAAGACAAACATCCTGAATTACACCGCGTCCGATAGGAATGTAAGAAGTGTGGAAATAAGAAGTGATAATTGATATATGAAATCCAGAGTATAGACTTTCAATAAGATGGCTACATGGACTGGAATATGGTGATATCTGTCAGTGAGAGTGAGTGAGAGGGGGAGTTTGCTCTATGAGTCAAAAAGTAATGAAGTGTTCCAAGACTATTGGTAGTGATTGTATGTGTTTTAAGATCCAGCAAAATGATGAAGGAAGCGTGGCTTGATACGTACCTTATTAGCCTTATTGCTAGCTCTTCTGTTGAAGTTGAGAAAACCTCTAGATGGTACAAAATCCCTATCTGAATATCTATTATTTCATTCATAGCATCGTATGTTCTTTCTTCCAGAACGGACATAGCTCTATATTCAGAATGGGCATTTTCCCAACATCTTAAGGGTGTGATCCTAGAAAATTTTCCCGGGGGCGATCTCCCTAGACCCCCATCTTCCTTTTCCTCTCTTTCATAATTGCCCTTGTGGGCACCGCATGATACTAATGCTCTATTCAATAATATTGATAGGCATTAGGATGCTGACAGGCATTAACAAATTTTATTGAAAGGAAGCCTGCATAACATAACAGCTCTTGAACAGCCTGATAGCCTTAAACTATCCTTAAGTATTGGAGGTTAACTAATTTCATCAGTACAAAGCACAAAATATCTGGGAATACTATTTTCACAATATTACAGACTTAACAGGCGAGAGCTTCAGTTCTTCTCATTTCTTATCTTTTCTGTATATTTTTCTTTACGTTTTGTAACATGTGACTTTGATATATACATATTTTTATTTTAATTTAGAAGTTCCATGTAATTAGTTTTTAGATTTTACCAGGTAGTATATAAACCATTTTCATACAAACTACACACATTTCTCTGTTTAAAGAACTTTTACATGAAATAATAGGAACATGAAAATGAGACGAAATCAGATGATACATTCACATCTGGTTACGTCCAACAAACAGTTGGTGAAATAATAATAAGCTCGTTACATTTTATTTACATTTACTTGCTACAATAGTGTTTATCAAATAGGTGGATGTCCTAGGTGGGATAGGGTCTCTGAATACGGACAATACCAGAAAAAGGGAGGAGGGGGCTCTAAAAGTCATTTGTTTTGCCGGATGTCCTTTGTGGATGGCCCATGTTGTGTTGGTCTCGATGGTATCGTCGTAATCGATGGTATGTTGTTCTGTCTTGCGTGCGACACAACGATATTTTCTATAGGTGACATAAATTGTGACTACGCAAACACAGAAGGGCACCAGGACATAAAAACCCTCTTCAGCACAAATGGTTTTAAACATGTAATCAAAAAGCCAACAAGAGTAACTGAGAACACTTCTACAGTTATAGATGTGATTTTGACAAATTCTCCAGAAAATATTATTCACACTGATGTGATAACAACAAACCTCAGTGATCAAGAAATGATCGGTGCAATTAGAAAGAAGTGAAAACACAAATATCAGCCAAAAGTAATTCGTTCTCGAAACTACAAAAACTACGATAAGGAGGATATTATGAAAGACGTGAAAAATATAGACTGGAATTCACTATTTATGAGCAAAGCTCCAACATATGCATGGAATATACTAAAAGAAACAGTATTAAAAATAGCAAGCAATCATGCGCCATTTACAATAAAGACCATAAAAGGAAAACCATGCCCATGACTAAATGAGAGCATTAAACGCGAAATGAATTTCCCTGATACTCTAAATCGTAGAGCCCAGAAAAATAAAACAGAGGAAAATTGGAATGCATATAAACGACAGAAAAATAAAGTAAACAATATAATTAAAAAAGCAAAAATCAGTCATGACAAAGACATCCTAGAAGAACATGCAACAAAACCAGAAAAATTTTGGAAAAGTATCAAGAACTTATTTCCCACAAAGTGGAAAAATATATTATATGCATGAAATATGAAGTAGATGGAAAATTGATTTGCGATAAACTGCAGATAGCAAACGGTTAAAGTTATTTCTTTCAAACAGTAGCGTCAAACCTTAAAAAGTCTTGTATCAATCTTAAGGAATTTGTTTGATCTTGTCCATACCAAAAACAACTAAACTCAAACATCATCTTTAAATTCTCTTACGTGTCTATACCAGAAGTGAAAAAACATCTGAAACAACTTAAAAGAAAGAAATCAGAGGGCATCGATGAAATCCCAAATCGAATACTTAAGGACTGTGCACAAGAGCTTGCACTACCGATTGCCCATATCATCAACCTTTCTTTAAAGTCTGCCCAGATTCCCAAAGAACTTAAAACTACCAAAGTCACACCGGTTTACATGGATGGCGAAAAGTCAAAGTACACAAACTATAGACCAATCTCTATACTACCGACCGTTTCTAAGATCTTGGAGCGATGTGTCTATAGCCAACTCACGCACCACCTAGAATCACATAATCTGCTCTAAAACGCAGCAATTTGGCTTTCGTAAAAGGCGCAGTACAGAAACAGCAGCTTTGCTTTTTACTGACGAGATACATAGAGGAATGGGTCAAGGAAATCTCACTGGAACTCTTTTTTTTATCTTAGTAAGGCATTTGACACAGTAAGCCACTCGTCAATCCTCGCTAAACTCCTTGAATATGGAATATCTGGCATTAAAAAGTCATGGTTTACTGATTACCTCTTTGACAGGCAAATGAAGGTAAATTATTTGGGAACATTGTCGACATCCTTACCATATATTGTAGTGTCCCCCAAGGCTCTATTCTGGGGCCACTTCTCTTTCTTCTTCACTTAAAATGATCATGTATGCTGATGACACCGTCCTGTTCTATAATCACAAGGACCAACAAGAAATATAAAAGGTTCTCTCTAAAGAGTTCGGTACAATGTCAAGCTAACTGCGGGAAAATGAACTTATTTTGAACTTAAAAGAAGGAAAAACGGAGATAATGATGTTTGGTACTAAAAAACGTTTAACCAACAAGAATGCCAAATAAATGTAAAGTATAGATCACAGCCCATCAACACCACCCACAGCTACAAATACCTGGGGGTCCAACTTGACCCATCACTCAACATGAAAGAACACTTCAAAGGCATATGCAAAAAGATCTCTACCCATATACGCCTACTAAAGAGAATAAAGCCTTTTATCATTGACTTAGCGACGTTGAGAATCTACCAAGCGCTAAAAGTCCCAAGAATCACATACTGTTCCCTAACAAACTTCTATCATCAACCCTACCGGAAAGCTACAACATTGTTATTTGAATATCGTGTTGGCAAACTAACAGACAAAGACATACCATCAATTGATAAAATTGTCCTGAACAAGATCTACAAAACAGTGATTAAATGCCTAAAGGGAAACTGCCAATGTTGGAAAACTATTTTGAACGGATTTCTCACAACAAAGAAACTCGCAACAGCAACATATTGCTGAGAGTTCCTAAAATTATACTTGAGAGCACCAAAAGAGCTTTCTTTTATAATGTCGTCGTGGCCTACAATACTCTCCCATTGGAGTTAAGAACCGAAGCTAACTATGGCATATTTTGTAAGAAATTGGACCTTCTCCTAGTTTCCATTTGAACTTCTTCACACATGACACTAGAATCGTTACCTTCTTTGTTAATTCAACCCTGACTGCTTGCTTCGATTCCAAAGATCTCAGTGCTTAAGCTGCGTACTTTTCACTTGAGCCCTGGTCAAACTGATCATAAATTTCACATAACTTTTCTGAAATGTTGGGTGAAATGCTTGATCAGTTTGACCATCTACTCAAAACATTTCACCTAACATTTTGTCAAACATCAGTGGAAACTGCGGGGTGTGCACGAAGGAGCAATGTCCAAAAGCGTGCAAATGTAGATGGTGATAAAATAAAAATGAGAGAAGGAAGTTATTGCGGAAAGCTGCAGCAGCATTGCTTGACGTCGCATTGTGTGAAGGAGAGAAAGAGAGACGATGGAAGAGAGGCAAAACCAGATCTTGGACAAAAAGGAAAGACCAGCCAGGATATTTTGCAACCATCGTTCAGGAATTGCGCATTGAAGACAGTGCAGGCAACAAGAAAAGGATGAGGATGGATCACGAACAAGTTGTTGCAAACACCTGGTGATGCAACCACTACCTGGAGCAGGCTCAAAATATTATAATTATAAACACACCCACTAGATGTTTTCTGGCTGCTGCCGGTCCTAATTGAGTGCTTGTATGCCGACATAGAAACAAATGGTATGGTATCTGATGGTGGAATCTGGGGCAAATGTACTCTTCAACACAAATGTGAAAAGGAGTAAAATTGCTTGCAATGTCCAGAATGCCCTCCTTTTAGGGAGAAGAAAGTTGATTTTGTATTTATTGCTGATGATGCATTTGCATTAAAAAAATGCACGATGAACCTTTCCCTCAAGCAGGCCTAGATGATGAGAAAAGGATATATAACTTCCAACACAGCAGGACAAGACGAATCTCGTAAAACCTATTTGATATTATTGCAAATCGTTGGCAAGTCTTTCGCAAGGTAATATTACTGCCTCCTGCAACCATACAGATTTTAGCGATGGCAACATTCGCTTTGCACAACTTTCTAGAACAAAGTTTATCAAAGAACATCTATTGCCCATTTGGCTGAACAGATACTGTAGATGCTACTCGAGAGGATATTCCAGGTTGGTGGAGAATTTCAATTTATATATTTATATATATATATATATATATATATATATATATATATATATATATATATATATATATATATATATATATATATATATATATATATATATATATATATATATATATATATATATATATATATATATATATATATATATATCTATATATATATAAGAGGGTAACCCTTCAGCAAGCGCTGATTTACAAGGGGCTCTCAGCTAAAAACTTCCAATTGAGTGATATACTAAATTAAATTAAAAGTAAAATACAAGTTAAGATAATACTCAAGTATACAATATTAAAATCTATGAAGAAGGAGAAAAAAATGAAATACCAGAAAAAAATCTTATTTACATGGGTGCTTCAAAGCTACAGTATATAATGTTACGTCTTGTTTGGACTCAGCTGAGAGGCTATGCCAGTATTTTACTCCTCTGAACGAGAAGCATTTCAGGCCATTTACAGTTTTGTATAACGGCAGCTTCAAATCAGTAGAGGTATTTCTAAGGGTGTGAAGGGATCCTTGTGAATTTCTCGAAAAAAGCTCGGTTAAATATTGGGGAGCAAGACTATTTGATGCCTTAGATACCAAGACTTTTCTCTCATAACTAATTAGCTCCTCAATTGTTGTCCATCCTAAATTTTCAATTAGCGGCAGGGCTGAGGTGGTAAAGCTACTGCCGGTTATTATTCTTGCTGCCTGATCTTGGAGCTTCTGCAAGCGGTCTTTTTCTGTTGAGCTACTACATCCCCAAACAGAGCAACAATAGCGGAAATATGGCTCCACAATGCTTCTATACAAGTTATTTAAGCAACTCCTTGGAAATGAAGTTCTTAGTGTATTTTATAAAACCGATAGCTCTTCCAACTTTTAATGAGGCATAGTTAATATGTTCCTTCCATTCCAAGTTCTGATCAATTTGTACTCCACGGTATTTTATCTTTTCAACTATTTTGAAACTTTCATCTTTTACTTTAATGCCAAACTCTTCATTGGATTTTATGTGAGCTCTCTGTTCAGATATGGAACAAATAAGCATTGTGTGAGTTTTTGCAACATTTAACGAGATCTTATTTCCCTGCAACCAGGATTCAAGGCTCATGAACTCGTGGCTCATAGCCTCATTCAGCTGAGTTAAAGCTTTCGATCTGTAGAAGAGGCTAGTATCGTCAGCATACATCGACACAGTTGAGCTTTTGACGCTAAAAGGTAGATCATTGACATAGACGAGGAAAAGAAGAGGGCCAAGGCATGATCCTTGTGGCACTCCAACTTTTATATGGTTGATTTCTGAGTCTACCCCACCAACGCGACAGAATTGTCTCCTGTTCGAAAGATAAGACTTAAACCACCCCATTTCTCCGTCCTGGATACCATAGTGCATTAATTTTTCACACAAGATTCTGTGGTCAATAGTATCGAAAGCTTTTTTGAGGTCTATAAATACAGAGCCTATGTAGTGCCTGGTATCAATTCCCTTGTACCAATCATCTACGTTAACAAGCAGACAGGAAATTGTGGAAAAGAATTCCCTGAAGCCTGATTGTCTCTTGTATAAAAGGGAATTTCTATTTAGATATTTGTATAATTGATTGAAAACTATCCTTTCGAATACCTTTGCAATAACAGGAAGTATGGAGATGGGACGATAATTCGACTTCTCGTCCTTTTCACCGTGTTTGAAAATTGGTGTAGCCCTAGCAGTTTTCCAACTGTCAGGAAAATTAGCAGTTACCAAGGTTTTGTTGAACATTAGAACTAAAGAGCCTTCAATAAGTGGTAATGCAAGCTTTAGAAAATAGCTGGAAATTCTGTCAGTTCTGTAGCCCTTCGAAGTCTTGACCTTGTCGATTGCTTCTCTTACATCACGAACCCAAAGTGGACTAAATTTAAATATAGAGTTTCTTGTATTTAAATGATACTCACCTGACAGGAGAGGGTTAGGAGAATCTTCAATCTCTTCTGCTAGAGTTGTCCCAACAGAAGAGAAATATTGATTCATGATATCAGAAATATCCTTCTTATTACTGATTACATTTCCTTCCTGTTTCTGTCGATCAATATTAGTAGTTTTAGATCTTTTATTCATTAGCTGGTTTAAGGCTTTCCACATTTCTTTCGTATTGCCTTCAGAGTTTTGGATTATTTCTGGATAATGCTTCCGTTTCAAGTCAATATTTAATCTATTGACTTTGTTCCTTAGATGTTTATAGAAAACTAACAGAAGAGGAGACCCAGTTTTTATAGCTTTTTTCTTGAGCTTGTCTCTGCTCCTAATCATCTTTTTAAGATCAGTATTAATCCAGGGACAATATTTCTCAGAAACACGAATTGTTTTCATAGGAGCGTGCTTTTCGATTATGCTAGAAAATGCATTAGACCATTCTTGTACAACTAAATCTATTTTAGTGCATTGACAGGCAATTTGATCCCAGCATATGCTAGCAACATCTGGCAAAAATGCTTGTTCATTACACTTTTTTATTGAGCGAGCTTGGATTACTTTATGATTCTTTTCCAGTGCACCACGGAGCTTTCGTACGCAGAACACCATAAAGTGGCCACTCATGGCGGTTTTAATTACACCTGATTGTACAATATTATTCACAGCTGTAGTGGCTATGAGATCTATAGTAGTTGAGCTACTTAGTATCACCTCTGCTGGCTTATTGATCAACTGTTTAAAACTAAATAACTCATATATGTTGCACAGATGTTTATTGTCGTTGTTATTAAATGGCTGTCTTGCATTGCCCTTTCTAACCTCCTCTTCGGGATACAACTCCACCAAGAGAATGAAATATGTCAGAAACTGTTTCAAGATTATTTCTGTAATGAAGGTGCTCTCAGTTGGCAATAGGGACAATTCTAAGACAGCACCATACCAAATATACAGGGTTCATAGCCAATAAACAAATCATATTAACCCTCATTTCATATACTAACAAAACAGCTAAAGAAGATATTAGATTGAGTATAACAAAAGATGGGATATGGCTAACAAAATTACCTTTTATATGTGCTCCATAATGTGACTCTAAAGGAACGCCTATTTGCTGTTAGCAAAGAAATAAATGACAAACTTTAAGCTACCTGAAGTATTTCATTGTAGCACATGTAATCTTATGAACAGACAATATCATAAAGCAGCTTTGAACAACGAATGGAGAAACCACTTTGTAGAAAAACTCATGCATAAGGTAATGATAATGCTATGTGGAATAACAATTTGCTTTCTCAGACTTGGGTCGATATTGAAGAACGTTCCCTGATTATTCCAGTTTCCCCTGACTTTTGACAAAAATGACTCAATTTCCACGTTTTCCGGAATTGCTATGAACCCTAATATAGTCAACAATATAGTACATAACAAGAAATACATTCACGAATAAGGCCAGTTATTGCAGTAAATAAAGCCTTTGTATATGCCCACTACCTTAAATTAATCATAAACAAAACATTGTGGCAATAATGGACTGAAGTTAAATTCATCATACATATCTAATTCTTTGTAACATTGATAAATATTCTCCTGTATTGTGTTGCATATCCATTTATTGGTGTATGCATTGTTGCTAAAATTCTTTGTTTTGAAAGGGATATCCGTGCATACTGGTTGAAACTATTTATCTCTAAATCAAAAACTATGTCTGTGATCAAAATTTATCTGCCACAGCTCCTGTGTTTTGATGAAATCATTAAGCTTTTGGCCAATTTATAATGCAAAATGATCCTGCTCCATTGATTCTGGAGTAGGCTCTTTCAGCACAAATATTCATGTTGTCATAAGCTCGTGTATTTTGTCTTCTAATGACCTTCTATTGCTTTTATAGCTTAGTGAGGTGCCTGTACTTGATACATCTTCCAAATCAGCTATTGTTTCCAAAGATTCTGGGCTGCTCTGTGAGGGAAATTGCATAGTATTTTGATGGTTTACTTCTAGCTACCGCACTTGTCTCTGCTGTAACAGTGGGTTTTCGATTTAGCATGAATTCGTTTCGCATTTTCTTTTTTCCTCCTTTCCTATGTTTGGCTAAAAACGCTCTGTGGGCTTTCAAAATGACTGCTTCCATTGCAAGAACTGCTGGTGAATCATTTTCTTGTTCACAACAACAGCATCATTAGTTTCTCCAGACAAGCTGCTTTCTCGCACGTCGTAGTTTAAATACTGTTCGTTTGCTTGAGCCATAACAACTCATGAGATAAAAGGCGGGAATACAACGATAGCAAACAAAAAAAAAACAAATGATATGCGCGCGTGAGCTGCAAATGATATGCTTGCACAGCTTATAAGCCTACACTTTTATTTACCACAAAAATTAGCCCCGTTATTCACAGTCAATTTTTGACCCTAAGGTATACGAGCCTAACTTCCTAATGCCTTCGGAACGCAATAAGGAAAACAATACAGTTAGCAAAAGAAAGTATGTTCTATAACAAAAGTAATGAGAATTGCATTTAGATATTGTGCAAGAAGTGTAATGTCTTCTAAGATGCACTTCAGTATCATCGTCTAAATAAATGGCTGCAAAAACAATCTTTTTTTAATTTTAGAGACTTCAAGCACATGCAGCCTTGAAAAATACCTGCCGATTGGTGGATTCATATATGGACGAAAGACTGCACCAAACACAAACAAAGTAAATAGAATTTTGTCTAGACTTAAGTTAAAAAATGTAACCGTAATATTTCAATGTACCATCTAAAGTGAGCTGTGTTTCTTAACATTTGCAAAACTACTGTTCAATATAAACAATGCACGCATCTGGCTCTCTCAAGCCAAGAGTACCAGACATGTCCTATACTTTTCAAAGTAGGCCAACAAATCTCTAAAAAAGTATCAACCAGATCCTTTGCAGTACCAAAAACGAGCCCTGTAATCCTCACTGCATGACATCATTGCAGATTCAACTGGAGAATGCACGAGGTAACGAATGAAATTGTTGTGTCCTGGAGAAAAAGAGATTTTAAGATATTTAAATACAATAGTGTGCGGTCGTAGAGAGTAGTGCATCCACTTAGATAGACCAGGTGGAGAATACGGCAAGGGTAACATCTCTTCGAACTTTGTACGACTATCATAGTTAGCTACCTACAACTACTGGGAGTGAGAACAATTCTATTGAACGTCAAATACCTGCTGCGTTTACCAGATACGAACATTTTCTAAAATGGGGGTAGGGCGTTTCTTGAATTACACGTATTTTACTCCATCTACTCTCTTCCTACTTCGAAATGATATGATTCTATTATAATTATCACAATTAAAAGGACTTTTTGTGGCAAGGTGATAGTACTATACGTACAGCTTTTGGTTTATATCTTAAACATACGAGGATCACAGGCTTGCATTCATAGCTGGCACATTTGGTGCCAGTTTCATATGACTTCCTACCTCGTGCGTAGAAATGTATCAATTCAATCAAACATATAAGATAATATCTCTACTAGCATTCTAGATCTTGCCGGTGTTTAACAGGCTGTCACTAGCTAAGAATTATTCATGATCTAATCAAACGAAAAAAGAGTGCTTTTTTCAAACTGTTTGTAAGAAAGTGGCCATCTCGATGCACAAAAGGTAAGGAACATGTCGTAAAAACATGTAGAAATATGCTTTACAAGTTGGCATGTTTGGCAAAAATCGACTAGGTAATTCCAGTATAACATTCGTTTTCACAGGTTTTGCAGCATTTATACCTGATCGCGGCAGAGACAGATCTATGCAAATCTTTTGGAATTGGTATTAGCTTTGCCGACTTTTGTAACAAAGATATGCCGATTATTCATATTTCAGTTCAGAGTATCATCCCAAAATTTATAGAATTGCCGACTAATCAGTGGTGACTTTTAGAGAATAAAGGGGGTAACTACCCCCATAAAGTATATTGGGATATTGGTAAAAACCTCACAATTCATAGTCTTCAATTAATCGACATGGGCAGGGAACTGAAAATAGCGATGATTGGATTTTTACCCTTACCGGCACCGTGTACGTGTCGTACGTGTCGTCCTTCTCTAAGAAATTAAGGAAGTATTGCTGGTGATTATTGGGAAAAATAACAGATTTTTTCAGTTTTGCCAATCGCATGGAACTGAATGTCACCTCAGCAAAGGTCTCTTTACTGCTTAGGAAGAAATCGTTTGTCTCATGTATGGGAAGAAGAAGGGAAATGTCGGTGAAATTTTTGATAGGATTTTCAAAGACATAACTAGGATGGGTACTTGGGCTCAATTTGCATTGGTAAAATAACAGTTTGCTTCATGGCTGATTTCAGTTTATTCAGTCAAGAAAAATATTGGAACGATATCGATGTATGCTTTCCTTTACTGCTGTCTGAAAGCTATGATCTAGTAGAAGCCTTAAGTTTGAGTTATGGCCAAGAGATTAGATTATTCTCTTGACTTTTAACTATACAAAAATCTAGTAAAGTACCAAGTCGCTGGGCCACCTTGTATAGAGCTGTATAGGATACTTTTTCTTTGTATAGTGTTTTTGATCTTCTTCCAACAATCTAGTTGATTTTGAATTTGTAAAGGGTGTATTGCCTTTTGACCACTTTATCGATCTTCTTATATTTGCACATGCCTACTTGTCGATTTTCCAAGAAAATTTTCAATCTGTTGCAGGGCATAGATTTCTTTCCTGGATACTCGCGAGCTTTCTGTAAATCCATTGGCATTTTCAGTACTAAGTTCAGTAATACTATTTTCATAATGTCCTTTTGCTTCCTTTTGTATATGCATCCTCGAGTTCTCCCTCTTTCGCTACTCGTTCACTTTCATCAAATAGACACTCAGACTCTGATGACTATCTAATTGCAAGTGCGTCCTTCGTGTACGCTGCAATTCGAAACCATTTCTTGACGCTACTCTATGATTGCTGAGATTTTTGTTAAAGCAAAGGTCCAAAGGTAGTCGAGAGAAAAATCTAGTTGGTTGTTCTATACCTTAAAGGCGGCTCAAAATGACACTAGGCCAAATTTCTTCCATCAAATCGCAAATGTGCTGACCTGCTGGGAATAAAGACTCCTTGGGGTGCTACCATGGTTAGTGGTGAGGAGAGAAATTTTGATTATCTTGAGAGAATGAAAATACATCCAAATAGTATATTTCCTGACAAAAAGTTGAAAGCAAAGCCACTTTCGGCATATGCTCTCAGATCTTAGCATACGAGCCAAATGCAAAGTTATGTACGAAGACCTGGGTGTAGTGATACAGTTTATGAAGATACCTATATTTGAGGATAATAACAATAAGCTGAATAAAAATAATAGCAACCATGTCATATATGAAAATTGATTATACCATCTTATGACTGGGAAGAAAGACCAAAAAGACCAAAACATCTCCGTCAAAAAGTAGGGGCCACTGAAGGAGCCAGAAAAATTTCTGGGACCATGGTCCTCTGTTGATGTTAGATGTTGGAAGTGAGTCTAAAGTAGGTACCATAGTATGCTAGCAGAGTAATGTTTTGATACATTTGATTAAATGGATACTGTTGTACACACGAGGCATGAAGTAATATAAAACTGGTACCAAATAAGGCTTTGACCCCCGTCGTTTGAACGTATAAAATTAAGCAAGAAACATTCATTGCAGGGTTCACAAATCTCAGATGCAATGTTTTTCAGTTATACTAATGCGAATGCCAAATTCAGTTGTAGCATACCAATGCGAAATTAATATGATAACGATCGAGACCTTTCAACTGACGCTAGGAATTGACATTCCAAAATTTTTGCCATGTTTTTCAGTTCTAGGATGTACCAAACTTGAAAGATGTCCAAAACGATCCGGGGTCATTCGATAATAATGAAAAACTTACTCCCGATCCTTCTATTTCTATTATTCAATCTCTTCTCTCTTCTTCTTGATATCAGGTATCCAAAATCGTTTTGTTTGCTTTCTCTCTGTAACCTCTTTTTCTTTGAACTGTCTCATGACTCATGACTGTTCTCAGTTAAACTCGCGCGTCTAAAGAATGTACTAGTGAGTATGCCTCCGGGTTTAAATTCCACAGTTAAACTCTCGAAGAGCACGCGCACCTAAACGCACTTTAACTCTAAGCGAGTAACATGCTGAAAAATGTATATATTGTACTATCACCTTGCCATAGAAAGTCCTTTTAACTGTGATATCTATACTAGAATCACAACATGAGCATTACTACGTATGTGTAGTAAGAAGACGACAGCATGGAAATAACACTACTGATCTTTAAAATAAACTACAATATTGATCAATGCGGTGATCACGTGATAACCAAAACCAAACTAGTGCGATCATTCATTTAGTACGTACGCACCAAAAATAGTAAAGATTTGACCCCCCCTTTTTCCCTCGTATGCACATGTACACTTATTAGGAACCCCATTTTTTGCGCAAGTACTTATTCATTTAGTACTTTACAGCATGCTCTAATTTGGTTTGAAGACAATTGTAGGAAGGCTTTGGACAGCGGAAACATTGCTGGGGCCGTATCTATGGGCCTTTCCAAAGCATTTGACTGCTTGAACCGTGATTTGTTAATTGCAAAATTGGAAGCATATGGCTTCAATGAAAGAGTACTGCAGCTTATCTACAGCTATCTGAATGGGCGACAGCAGAGAGTGAAGGTGAATGGGTCTTTCAGCACATGGAGGGAAACGAGCGTAGGAGTAACACAGGGATCAGTTCCGGGGCCTCTCTTGTTTAATATCTACCTGAATGATCTGTTTTTGTTTGTGAACGACAGCAATATATGCAACTATGCTGATGATACTACCATCTATGTCTGCAATCGCAATAACGAAAATGTAATTAATAAACTAGAAAACGAAACACAAATCCTCTCTGAGTGGTTTCAGAATAACTGCATGAAGTTGAATGGCGATAAGTGCCATTTAATGATTTTCGGTGAAAAAAGCAATGATCTCTCGATAAAAATTGGAAACACGACCATCATCGAGAGCATAGAGGAAAGATTACTGGGCGTTATTTTGGACAAGAAACTTTCCTTCAAGACACACGTCCGATCGTTATTCAAGAAAGCAGGTCAGAAGCTTTACGCTCCTTCACGTATATCTTACTTGCTTGACTCTGAAAAACTCAAAAATATCATGCGGGCTTTTATCATGTCCCAATTCAACTACTGCCCCCTAGTATGGATGTTCTGTGATAGACATCTTGATAACAAGATTAATCACATTCATAAAAAGGCGCTGAGCATCGCATACAAAGATAGTTCCTCTGATTTTAATGCACTCTTGACGAAGGATAATTCAGTATCTATTCACAAACGAAATCTGCAGTTTCTGATGACAGAAATCTACAAAACCAAATCGAATATCGCCCCAAGCTTTTTGACTGAGATTTTCATTGAGAAGAATCCCCTTATTATCTTAGAAACAAAAGCATTTTCCAAATACCTAAGTCCCGGACAGTTTCGGTTTGGGATACAAAGTATTGCTTTTTTAGGATGTAAACTGTGGCATGGCCTCTCAAATGACATTAAACAGTCATTGAACATTACCACTTTTAAAAAACGTATTAAGAAATGGAAGGGCGAAGAATGCAACTGCAGACTATGCAAAACTTTCGTAGCCCAGGTTGGGTTCTTGGTTTGGTTCCATCTATGTAGACTCTTTATTTATATTAGAACTCTTTAAATTTCGCTTGTAACATGTACTATACTATACTTTTTAAATATATCATTATTTTACTTTGTAACCTAATTATTTTAAGCTTAGTGATAATTTGTTTGTTTCTAGTAGGCATAAATTAGCTGTAGCGTAGCTATATATTTTTAACGCCTACTGTAAAGAAATTAATAATAATAATAATAATAATAACCCATCTGATCCCTTTTTCTCGAACGGGAAATTTTAAAATACCTTTTATACAGAATATGCTTTTGTTTGAGTACCGTCTGATTGAAGATACCAAATGGTTGGTAAATTAATAGGATTCGTACTGACAGACAATTGTTTTGCTGAAACCATCAATAGTGTGCAGAAACACATTCGTTGACGGAAAAGAGGCAATCTTGTTGCAAATGAGACCATTACGGACTACATGCACAAAAAGCGCCTACTTTTAATCTTGCGTACGTACCTGAATGTGTCAACCACTGCCATCTTGTGCGTAAGCGCACGAATCTGTTTGACCTCCCTCCCACCTTCCAGCGTATGTACTAAATGAATGACCCCAATTTTCCGTAATATATTTACATTTCAATACTATGCAAAATTTAACTGAAAAGAGATCAATTTCCTATAATATGGCCTATACGTAACTATGTACTTAAGCCTGTACATGGTGAGCATGTCCAGGGTTTGTCAGACAACTAATAATACTAAACGGGCAGGTGTTTGTATGTAAAGATTACGTTAAAGTGATTCAGAAAGTTTAGATATTTAAAGAAATAAGAAAAATGGATTACGATTAACCAAATGAAAACAAACATAATTTGCACCTGAATGTAAACTTTGAAGTTTCTCTGTCGTACGGCTATCCCAGCAGCCAATTGACATGCTCTTTTCGTCGGGAAAGATCACTAGACAAGAAATTGATCGTGATAATGATTAAAGGAGTTTTAGAATTACGCGCGAATGAAAATTCAATATGATGAAACATACGAAATATTCCTCGTTGTCATATCAATCATCATAGACATATCAATGAAAATCTCTATTGTAAATGCATCAATGCCAGTATGAACCTAATCATGATTCCTAGAGATGATAAACAATTGAGAAAGCAATTTGAGTGTACAGTAAGGAATATTTACACTATAATGATAACATATTTAACAATTATTGAACCTAATTTGCTTCTCGAATATGTGAATTTTTGAGTATCAATAAGAAGATATTATGTTTAAGTGAGAAAAGTTATAAACAAACCGTAGTCTTCAGTATGATTGAATATTGCAGGAGAGTAGCATCCTTGGTGCAGATTTGACCCAACGTAAATATTTAAGGTCCTCCCTTAAGAAAAAATTATACACAAAATTTCATCACATTTTCACTAGAAGCACTTCATTTCTTACAAAATGCCGAGATCAAATGCTATTGCAACACAAAGCTACGTACACATTTCTATTAGTCCGTTAACAAAATACCGAGTATGGGAAAATTTGCTAAATCCCAAGCGGTCCTATTAGAAGTAGTGTGAACTGTCTACTAATGAAAAATGTCTAGGGGAGTCAGCATCTGAAACAACCATTGGAGGAAATATTCATTCATTTACTTAGTCATGTAATCATCTAAAACTTCATCAGTCCTGCTGTTGGATCAGTCTACTGACATTCGGTCCGACCAACCGTCTATCTGTCTTTCCGTTGATCTGTCTTTCTGTCTCTTTTTGTAATTGTCTGACTGTCTGTCTGTCTGCCAATCTGTATCATGTTTTTAATAGTAAGAATGTCGATTTAATCATATAACACATGCAAGCTCTATTTGAATGAATCTAAACTGCAACGATCACCAACACCAACATCATACACTCATCAAAATATCACCTTACCAGTTGTTAGTTCCCAAAGCCTTGAGCATGAATCCTTGCCACTTGTCAAAACATACTGAAAAATAAACCCGCAAAACAAAACATAAGATAGTAGATCATTTTCATAACTTAATATTGTTAAACTGTTATGAGGAGCTTTGATTTCTAGCATTTCATGAAGTTCTTTGCCTGCTGTGGCATGCCAATATCAACATGGCACAAACCTGCCAATATCATAATCGCTACATAGGCAGGTAGCTTCCTACATCTTCCTAGAACTCTTAAAAAATTTAACCCCTAATGAACATCTGACAAGTTGAAAAGTTGCAGAGTATACTGACCTTTGAATTCTTGGTAAAGCGTACTGAAGTTATCTGTTGCAAAAGAAGTTCTTATATCAAATTCACAATAGAAATGTACAGGAAATGCAAAATCTCAGTAATAAATGCTAGCATCAATAATTTTGTAAAGAGAGCGATGCTTCCATGTTATCCCAACATCATTATAGAAACGTCATCCAACATCATTATTACTAATGCTAGTATTTAGTACTTAGTGATATAAGAAGAACGTTTGTTAACATAATAGCAATATGAAAACCATAATACGATAATATATATATATATATATATATATATATATATATATATATATATATATATATATATATATATATATATATATATATATATATATATATATATATATATATATATATATATATGTATATATATATATATATATGTATAATTAATGGCAACCGTACGTACGTGGCTAGATAGTACAATCACAAGAGCAGAATGATGTCTAACAAGATAATTCCCTTTTCGTCAGCTAGAGAACCTCTACTTCATGTATTGGACAGCAAAGAATATGACATGTCCTGGCACTGATTATTCAATATTGAACTCATAGGTAAGTAACAAAACAATAAATCCAAACAGAAGTAGAATTAGTAAGCGAAGAAGTGCCATGGAAACTCAGTCGTCTAGAATGCTAAATGACGGAATGACAACAAAAGAAGCAAAAACGAAAGAATGAAATGGAATGTGGAACAGACATAGGGGAAAGATGGAAAGAAAAGCAGTGCAACTATTAGCTGAAACCCACACCAATTCGAATAATTTATATGCAAAACATATGTATATAGTAAATATTTTCTGTTTCCTTAGAATGAGAATCTAATGAATTATTGCAAAGTAGAGGCACTGTGCCCATGCATAAACTGGAATAAATTTGTGCCATTGCAATTTATCAGCCTTCAAAATCACGATAAGAGAAAATTGATCAAAATACTAGGGAAAATTTTAGCTTTAACTAGCTATGCAAAATGCTAAAAACATTTTCCCATACGAATCTGAAAACTGTTAGTCTATTGCTATTTTCATGTCATTCGACCAATGAAGTTCATTTTGATGTAGATAAATCTCAAACAACAGCAGCGAACACTTTAGGTGAATTTAGTACCATGTACCTCTAACTTGCAACGGACATATCCCTGGTTATACAACTCGCGGGCTACACTAAAATCTAGTGCTAAAGATTCATCATAAATGAAATGGAGAGCTACCTAGAGGACACTGTCCGTTTCTGTCTTTGATATAACACGATTAACTCGATCTGCAGAACGAGCTCATCCTGGCCTTTCATTTGGACCTTAAAGTGAAGATATGCTATACACAAATGCTTCTCAAATGACTGTCAGTACTACCTCTGCTCCTCCGTGTGCAGCTTTGAAAGTATTAACGCAACGATTGCTCACACCATCCCAAATCTAAAGAAGCAAAAGCACATGATTTCAATAGCTCACATAGCAGATATAAAGAAACAAAGCATCAGTAGAAACTAAATATTTGCAAAGTTGGCTCCACAAACTGCTCTGAAGCTTGGAAAAGGATAGACAAAAATAAAGAATATCCTTTCAAGGATTCTTCTTGTACATTTATTGATACCAGTCCAGACAATATTCTTAACTTCTGAAGGGGGTGCTGCAACACAATTGTTGTCTTTGCAGGATAGGCTGCAATAATGTCTCAAAGTCATCAGAGTACTATTCCAACAGTCTTTGCTGCCATGTTAAATTGTTAGCTTCATTATGATACAAGATTAAAAATCAATCAAGCAGTACGGCTGGTTCCAGCATCGAAAAATCAAGGTCAAATTATAAATACTTTGAACGACCCATCTCTACTACTTGTTGCATAAAGGTGTGCACCAGGAGCATATTTAACCTGAAAAGAAAGAGGAGATTTAATTGATTCAAAAATGATACGAGAAAAATTTAAAGAACTTGATAATAGATATACAATTAGAAGCAGATGAAATGCTATTGCACTGTTCTCTCCATTCATAACATTCAAAAGATACACAGTACTTGTTAAATAGTATCACATATAATGAAAAATAAAATTGGCAAAAACCCAATTTAAATAGATTATCCCACGTACACAAGTTAAAGAGGCGGTATGTTGATCCTTTGGGTTGTTTGAAACGTAGCATTGGAATGTTTTCAGGTCGTACAGCCGGACTAAACAAAAACAAAACAATTGATTGAGAATCTGGCTTGAAAGTAAAAGCTTGATTCGACAAAATGCACACAGTGGATGTTCCAATTACAAATAGGTGCCTTTACAGGGCGGTTCAAGATATAATCATCAATTAGGAGGACATTTTCTGATAATAATGGTGATGGCGATAGTGATTATGATACTGATTATGATGTTGATGATCATGACGGTGGTGATGATGATAATGGGGGTGATAACACTGTCGTGCTAATGATGGAAATCACAGTTCACGGTCATGGCCATACTTTTTATGATCATCATTATAACTATAACGATCGTTATAATCATAATCATAATCATAATCATAATTATTATCATCATAATCATCATAATCATCATCATAATCATCATAATCATAATCATCATCATCACATCATCATCATCATCATCATCATCATCATCATCATCATCATCACCATCATCATCATCATCATCATCATCATCATCATCATCATCATCATCATCATCATCATCATCATCATCATCATCATCATCATCATCATCATCATCATCATCATCATATGTCTGTTCCTGTACGCCCCTTACGGGGCCTAGGCTGACCCTGGGGTCAGTGTCGCCTTCAAATTGTTTAGAAGAGGTGATTGGGTCGGCTACACTCAATCCCCTCTGTTACCCCAACAGTTACTTATCAGAACTGCAGCCTGAAGCCGCTGTGCCTGACTTTCACTGGAGGGGCCTGGTTGAACAGTTTGCCACAGGTCGATAACATCTGCCCCAATTCTAAATCTCTGCGAAATGAATCACTATCAACTTAAGGGCAGTGTCTCTCTGTGCCCGCTTGCCACCACGAGGAGGTCTCCAACCATGGGCTAGCCATCATCATCGTCGTCATCGTCGTCGTCATCGTCCTCGTCGTCATCGTCATCATCGTTTGCCTCGTTATTCAAGAGACATGGTGGAGATCAACATAGATTCTTACCAGTTGGACTATCTGTTGCCACTAACATGTGGTCGCCTGCAGGATGAAATGATATTCCACGAATGGTTTCCGCCTCCTAAAAACCACAATTAGTTCTTTGTGACAAAGGTGAGGCCCATTTGACTTTTGACAAATGCGAATCAGAACAATATTCGCTGACGAGATAGTACACAACAGTACATCATGTTGACTACCTCGCTGTCTACTACTGGCCAATTGCAACACCTAGCAATATTCCTTGGTATGTAAAGTGTTTACAGGTGTTGGTGTGCAAACAAAGTAATTCCTAGAAATTTTCGGAGGGCTGTAGGATTCTAATCTTGCAGACATAATTGGGCGTGCTTCCAGTGATTGAACAATATCTGTATATGTCAGAAGATTTCATGAATATCTCATATTTCGTACGATGTTATGAATAATGCACACAATTCTTTATCTTGGGATGCAGGAATACAAGGAAGTAAAACATTTGCTGGCACAAACAACAAATGGCACAAATTCATGCATAGAGTACTAATGCATGGCAGAAACCAAAGTTCATACAAACAAAAAATTAATATTTGCCTATAAAAGGTACAGCATTAAAATAAATCTTAAACACTAAATATAGAAAAAGCAAGAATTATAATTATTTGATACCTCGATAGATTTGTATGCTTTTTTTGCAGCTGATTTTGAGAAGTCAAATAGTTTGACAGTCCGATCCTCACTTCCAGAAGCCAATATTGGAATATTAGGATGAAACTCTAGGAACGTGATGGTCTGCAAAGAACACCAAACAATGACTAACAAATAAAGACCAAGACAGTTCGATAGATAAACACCGCAACAGTTCACAAGCATCCTAATGGTTTCTAGACTAACTGTATTTCTGTTACTACAAAGACATAAGAAACTTCAACCGCAAATCAGGCATTCACAGCTTCAGATGCCAAATAGATGCCCCATTAGCACACAATCAGGGACTTTAGTTCTTAGAGCGGACAGCTTCCTCGTGTAGACTTAAAAATAATGAAAGACTGGCTGAGAAGTTAAGGAGAAAAAAGTGAAAGGAACTAGAACTGGAGATTCCGCAGCAAGAAAAGAATGGGTGCATCTCTTCTACGAAACGAGCTTCCAAACGCACATCATATAAACACAATGAACTTTACCTGGTAAAAATTTCCATTTAACATATTTCAAGCGCTCTAGAATGCTGCTAAGAGCTGCTCTAAAGCAAATCATGATGCTCTTATTTTTAGAGTTAGCTTGAGCCAAACCAACGACAAAATGTGCTACTATTAGCGGGATAACATAGATAACAAACTAAGGTCTGAATCACACCGACCCCATCATGGTCATACATTGTCCTCATAACGGGATGATTCTTCATTCCAGCACCTTCATCACTCTCCTTTTCGGCCTGCCTTTCGGCCTGGCTTTGTGCTGCTTTGGCAAGCATACGATCAACATCAATGATCTGTGAATAGGAAGAATAAGTTTACAACTATTGCCACATGTTATACTGTCTATGTAATTTGCTGTAGAGGAACAAACGCCAAGCAAAACTCCATATAGTTGTACATATAGTTGTAGCAAAATCCAGCTTGAAGATAAACTTTAAGACAGGGTTGGCGTCAGGGGAAAGCTAGGGGGTATAGCATGTCAGCCCCCTAACGGAAGGTGAAGAACCTTTCTTTCGGAGTTATTCTGTAACAACCCTAGTATCTCCCTAAATGTTAAATAGTCACCCCGTTGGAAGAGTCATTCCCCCCGGCGGAAATTCATGGCAACACCCCTGGTTTACGATTAGACCGACAACGCAACAGATAAAATCCTTCGTCTTTCAGGATGTTTCGACATTTCTAATTCAACATTTACACATTCGGTAGGCAAAATTGGAGACTTGCTTCTGCACGAAATAATCAGGAGAAAGATAAATGCAGTCATACTTGCCAAAGTCTGACTCGTCTCAGTCAGATATTTCACAAGTCAGACAAAAAAGCGGTTCCAGTCCACTTTTTAGAAATGCTGTACTATTCTATGCGTAAGTCGGATTTTATGTCGTATATCATAAGTCGGATTTTATAAGTCGGATATTCAGGCAAGTCGGAGCTATTTTGAAATTCCGTTGTAAAATACCACTGTATAAGTTTGATTTGATCTTGATTTTAAAAGCACAGGTGAAAAATACTACAGCCAATTTCATTTCATTCATCGCATTTTATACATGTAGCTTATGAGTTTCCTACTCTCAAATGGTGAAATAGAAGGGGAAAGCGAAATTTATGGTACATAATGGGTGTGGTCACTTTGAGGGCGCTGATTTCGAAAATCGATGTTATATAGGCAAATTCGAGGCTTTTAGCCTCATTTTCATACCTAAAATCTAGTTTTCGATCAAAATGGCAATTCACCTCTTAAATCATGTTTAAACATTTTAAGCGCTGCAAGAGTACACGGCCCTCAATTGTCTAAGCGTTCTCAAATAAACAACTAATGGATTTAGTCACAAAATCTAAGCAAAGATGTTCGACTTATCCAAACGACAAAAGATTCTTATTGGTATATAAGTCTTGGGTTAGGTCTTCCAATTAAATCTTCCGATTATGTCGTGCAACAGTAAGTTTCAAACTTTGTCTATCTAACGTGTCAGGACTAAAATAGGAAATACCGAAACATCTTTTAAGACCAAGAAATGTCTTTATTTTCTTCGCCGTCCCTATCTTAAAAATCCATATATTTAGGGCATAAAGGTGTCAATATTAATTGAATTCTTAACTATATATTTGACTTTCCACTTATTGTATTGTACGAAAAAGAAAAGCAACTCTAAATGGCTGGTCAGTATTGACGTGCAACAATATGGTAAGTTGAATCATCTTACTCTAGTAATGAGAAAAGATTCGCAGAATTATGAAGTTTTAAAATGCTACAAGTATTAATTTGAAGATTCCAATTATAATATTGAAGATTATGATTTTATCCTGGTGATGATAATGATTGACAATTAAAAATAGATGCGTAACTAAAACTTCATAATAACACATGCTAGTTACCTTGATTGATGCATCATTTGACCCAGTTGTAATCAATCGACCTAAACGGTGAACAGAAAAAAATAAAACATGATGGACTGCAAAATATCCGAGTTCCTTCCAGCGAGTAGCAAACCGTGCATAATGCCATTGTCGTTTTCAACTTTGGAATGCAAATAGGACCACTTAGCTACCATGGAAAACATATCCTGGTTCCTACAATGTAATCAAGGCTTTTTCTAGCATAAATACATACATACATACATACATATATATATATATATATATATATATATATATATATATATATATATATATATATATATATATATATATATATATATATATATATATATATATATATATATATATATATATATATATATACATATATATATATATATATATATATATATATATATATATATATATATATATATATATATATATAGTTTGCATTTATGTATATATAAAATGTAAACATCAAAAAGCTAAAGGAAACAAGCAACTGTAAAGCATAAATAGAGTTTAAAATAGGAAAGTTACAGCCTTTTAAAATTTCGGCATAAGCTTTCATAAATACTGACATTGCAGATATACTAAGCAATATAGGATGATGAAGTAAAGATATATTTAGTCAATACCAGTCCCTTAATTAGCATTCAATAAGCTTGGCGCATTCGTATCCTCAACACAAATAAGGGTTTCCATTTTTACAAATGAAATAATTTACTTTCAAAAACAATCAAAGAGTAACTGATGCTTACCATCGT
This sequence comes from Mastigias papua, assembly GCA_964019165.1. Classification (NCBI taxonomy): domain Eukaryota; kingdom Metazoa; phylum Cnidaria; class Scyphozoa; order Rhizostomeae; family Mastigiidae; genus Mastigias; species Mastigias papua. Next base: position 2,472,642 of record OZ025285.1, read on the forward strand.
GAGAAAAGGCAGCAGATGTGCATGGCCCTTTATGTGCAGTGACGTAATGTGTCTCGTATTGACTCATAGGAGGACTGGTGCCGAAATCTGAGAATTGCAATAATACGAAGAAAAATAACATACAATTCAACAAATACAATATAACACAAAGTAAAATTCACACGCTACTTAAGAGCTTTAGCTAGAAACTATAAAACTGGGAACATTTTGGAAATAACAATCTACAACCATCTTTGAAGTTAAGTTATATAACGGTGCATTTCAGCTCTTACCACCTCAAGAATTTCTCTAGCTGGCCTATGGTTTCTACAGAAATTGGAATCCGGTATGTATGCTTCTAACCAACATAGCTTAGCAACCCCAAGATTATGAATATAGCAGTGGGTCAGTACCAGAGTTGAGTTTGACACGGGATATAAAACATATAGCTTTGCCATACAAGGCATAAATTTGCTTTCCTTGGTGAGAAAACTGTACAGACAGAGCGCCTATCAGCAAACAGAGAACACATGAAAGGATTGTTGGACGTATCAAAAAATACAATCCACAATCCCCTGTGATTGATTTGTTGCCGGCAGTTCTCCGAAAGCAATTTTACTTATTTACTTGGGTGAAAAACCACAGTAGATCAACATTGTTTTCAGGAGGAGAGAGAGGAGATGTTACATAAAATAAAGGGAAGAGTTGATACATCATCAAGCGAAGCCTCTTTTTGTCTGTGGATGACTATGCCGCTATATTGCCTTTGTTGGGAGATTCACAACTTAGGAAGAATAGAACTAGAAGTCTCTGCTCTCACAGGTCTCTATATCACTCACAAACAAGGAGTGCAATTTACCATTGTATCTCACTGCCTTGTTTCTGCAGTCGTTCTTTCTGCTGTTGTCGTTATGTGTAAATGCTCATTCAAGTTCGGTGAATTGTCCTTCATCCAAGATGAGCTAATCGTACTTAAAGATACTTGTACCTAACAAAAAGTTACGTATGTGAATGCTGCCCTGAAATCAATCACCTTGTCGTAGTCTGCAGAATATGCCAACAGCTATGCAAGGATGTTTCATTATGACGTGCACTCTTTATTTCAAACTGCCACATCTTCGCATTTCCCATTTTCGAATCTTGACATTAAATATTAGCATTTTCTTCTTTCAAAATTAAAAGCGTAAAGTAGAAGACTGTGCCTTGATTGCTCCGATCTTGTGAGATCTACAAACTTACTTGTGCAGAATGTATTTCTGTTCACGTTGTTGAAACAAGCCGACACTTATCCATCCGAGTTAATGAACATTTACATACAGATACAAAAACTCACACATACCTAAACATCTAAAGAGATATAATGCTTGTAGAATGGTCTGTAAAGAAAGCTGTTTTAAAGTTATAGGTTCAATTAACACATGTCAGTACCTTAAGATCAAGGAGGTCTAAAGGTCCAATTAAAACTAGCAGGTTCAATACTATATTACTTCTTTAAGCTTCTAACAACTGCATTAAGGCTCCTTCAATGTCATTTTTCCAGATTATTTTTGGTTCTCTTTTCGAATATCCTACAATTCTTCATCATGATATGTTCCAATAATGTCATCACATACTTGTATATGTTTATTCGTGTCTTATCTAACCTTAAAGCTTGTCTCCACATTCTTGCCACATAGATAGCACGAACTATATGCTTCTCAAGACTGCTTCTACATGAACTGTTTTTGCTTCATTCACTGGCCGTAGTTGTTGTTTTTCTCCATACAAGCTGCAAACAAATCTTTCTAAGTTAAGGAGCAAATTCTGGCTTGCAAAATTTTCCCTACCAAGCTCTGAAAAAATTTCTCGAAATGATTCGCTGATTTTCGCCAGCGTCCAAAACGCAGGCTTTCCTTTCCGCAAAAACGATGAGACGTAGTCATTCCCTGAAAATGCTTGTAAGCCAAGCCAGATAGCTCGCATGCATTTAGATGAAATAGTCGCCTGTATTTGCCTGTTCCATTATCGATGAAGGCATACAAATTGTCCAATCCAATAGCCAACAGGATGATAGGAATATCAATATCCTCAGAGCTAGAGCGCATGACAACAACTGTCTTCTCCCTATTATTCATCCGAAGGGCATGGTGGAGAAGGTAGCAGATCTTCGTATCAGCTTCCATGTGATTTGAAAGGAAGTTTGGTAATTCTATCCCCCTTCGCTGGAAATATTTATGGAAGGTTGCTCTAAAGTTTGCTTGATTTACAAGAGGCCCTCCGTTAAAAACTTACAAAGTAACACTTACTTTACAAATACAAAAAACAAATTACCCTATTAAAAGCCAACTTACAATTACAAAGTAAAGGAGTCAGTCTATTACCTTAAATAAAAAGAGTTTCATATGAAAAGATTGCACAATTACTGCGGAGGAAGCCCATGGATACACTTATAGACCATTAATTTCGATTCTTCATCTACAAGCTTGCGAATGGTCTTCCAATCGAGGCGGTCGATGAGTGTTCCACTAGGAGCATTAGAGCTACTTTCCATCAAAATTCTTGCGCCCTCTTTTGAAGTATTTGGAGCTGATCAATAGTAGTTGCCCCACAGCAGCCCCATACTGAACAGTAATAACGGAAGTGGGGCTCTACAACACTTGTGCACAATGTTTTCATAGAGGCAATAGGTGATATGTTTTCTGCATATTTTAGAAATCGAAAGGCTCTGGAAACTTTGGAAGATATCGCTTTAATGTATTCCTTCCAATCTGAACTGTTATCAACTTGAACATCGAAATAACTGGTTTAAGTGACAACGTCAAGCTCACAGTCAAACATTCCAATATTTAATTTCACTGCAGCATTATTGACCGCTTGGTGCCTTGGCTTTGTTGCGATTAACATTGACCGTGTTTTCACAACATTTAGAGAAAGCTTTTTGCCCTTCAACCAGGAATCAAGGTCCTCAAAATCTCTGTTCATACCCCTGTTAAGTTGAGAAATATCTTTTGAATTTAAGCAAAGGCTAGTATCATCATCATACATAGATACAGTCGAACAAAGTACAGCTGTTTGGAGGTCATAGATGTAAATCAAGAAGAGAAGTGGCCCAAGACATGACCCCTGAGGTACACCAACTTCAATATTTCTAGTTAAACAATCAATCCCCCCCCCCCCCCAACTCTGCTGTACTGCTTTTGTAATCTATAATAGAAATGAGACTGAATCCAAGATAGCGCCCACTGCGGAATACCACAGTGCTCTAAATTCTTGCAGAGGTCATGATCAACCGTGTTAAATGCTTTTTCAAGATCAATGAATAGTGAACTCACCATTTGACCGCTGTCTAGTCCATTATACCAGTACAAACTCTCACGTTTCATTAAAACCCTTGAAATTAGCGTCTGCTTTATGTTTCAGTGGTAGCCAAAATTGCTAAATTCATTGATTGAAAGCGCTGTTTCCATACAGCATTAAAACAGCTCATCCGCCACTATACATAGCAGAGTCAAATTAATTCATAGCTGCCTCACATCAGGCTAAAAAGATTGAAGGTAAATAGTACGTACAATAGCTGGCAAAAATTAAAAATCTGGTGTTCCACAGGGTTATACTCTTGGACCCTTGATACTCAAATTAGTCATTGATAATTTTCAATCTCATCTTTCATCTTTTTGATCAATTTCATCTTTTTGATCGAGATTGACAAGTAGACAACTTTACCGATGACAACACTATCTGCTCATGATAGTAAAGAGAACATTCTGAGACCCTCAAAGGAGATATACATAATGCTTTAGAATGGTTCAAGGATAACGGAATGGCAGCTACACCAGATAAAGCTATCTTAATGGACGAGAAAGGTGAAAAAGCTAGTCTTGAAATAAATGGGCAATCTATAAAAGCAATTGAAGAGGTAAACTTCCTGGAACAGCATTTGATTCAAAGGTTCAAAGATGAAGCCATTTGCAAAAACGGAGAACGAAAAAGTAAAGGTGCAAAAGTAAAAGCAACTAGTAATCTTGCTATTCGATGGAGACAGCACTTGGGGATTAACAAAACAGGTAGTCAGGGCAATCCCTTTGCCACACGCGATAATGTCTAAATATGGTCAAATGACATCTCTTGAGTGCTTTGACACCAAAGATAGAACCCACAACAATTCAGACGTTCTTATCTATCAGAGCCTTTAATCCTAAGCGATCATCTTATCATCAATGCTTAACTTTCTTCAGCCCCCTTGACATTTTTCCAAGTTGTTCTCTATTCTCTTGCTTCCTCTGCTAGTCAGGATTTCCCTTCAGGTAGTTTCTTGCTTATTTACGCGGTATTTTGTGTACCCTTATATGATATGCGCGGGAAACATCAACCCCCTTGATGCTGATGAGGGTCAAAGTAAGATCTAACACATTAGTTTTGACTAAGTCTCTCGTTTCAATTGCATTGTCGTCACTAGAAATTGTTCATTTCTGATGGCGTGTTAATCTGCAATGCTTCGCTACACGTATAATACTGGCTAGAATAGCTTTATTTATCTCTTACATCTCAAATGTCTTCCTAATACCACGATTTATTATCTAGCTACGGTTCCTTTCCGAAGAAAATTGAACAAGCTGCAAAAGCTAAGATTGATATGTTGATATGTTGATATAAATATATATATATATATATATATATATATATATATATATATATATATATATATATATATATATATATATATATATATATGAAAGCCTGAAGGTACCAAACATTAGACTTTCCCTCTTGTTGGATTTTTTGGCAACAAAATGATATCATATATGATCTAGGAACAAAGAATCTACTCAAAGTATCAAACCAATATCTACAAAAGAATAAAATCCCCTACCGTTTAGAGATAGCATTCTTTAGAGCACTCTTTCAGACAGTATAAAATCTCCACAAAATAGAAACAAGCTTAAAACAATGATCAGTGGAAGGGAGAAAAATTCCATTAGAACATCTGTAGATAAAGTATGTCATTAGATAATTGGCTTCAATTAGTTTACGTAACTAGTAAATCCTCTAACTTTAAATAAATTAGTTACTATTATTCTTACCAATATAGTTAATGATATACCAAATGAACAAATGGTGGCTCTCAGTAGTCCAAGGGCCATTCTGGAACTTCACAGAACAACACTATCAAAATGCATGGGAGTTTTTCATGTTAGCTTTGGAGGGAAAATATTTATAGGAACGTGAGTTGTTGCTTCCTATAGACTGCAGTATACGTTCAGTAAAATCCTTCGCTGATCCATGTTGTTGCGTATCATGACTTAACGTGCAGAGAACACGGAGGCAGAGAGAGAAGACTATGATGTTGACTGTGATGTTGACTGTGATGTTGACTGTGATGTTGACTGTGATGTTGACTGTGATGTTGACTGTGATGTTGACTGTGATGTTGACTGTGATGTTGACTGTGATGTTGACTGTGATATTGACTGTAATGTTGACTGTGCTGTTGACTCTACTCTGACTGACGATACATTACAATCTACATGAATATATACATAAACACTAATCAACGCGAAATAAACATGAATTACGCACAGGAAGGGTTAGGATGTTGTTAGTATATTGTTGGATAGATTCCTGGCGCGATGACTGGGCGGAGAACAACAGAGGAGGAATGGCAAGGTGTTTGATGACCAGGCGTATAGTAATGTCCAAGGTGTACGATTCAAGATTTTGAATGAATGAAAGAAGGAAAGCTGGCATAAAGTGAGAAATGGCCTAAGTGTACAATGTACAATGTTTACATTCACTACGTAGTTATATCATGTCTTCAAATTTGAATTGAAACACATAAGTATAACAAAATCGAGATATATCGACAGAAAATATGATAAGAGTGTTGAAGTAGTGCCGTTAAATGCATGGCCAATTTGTTTTGATTCCAATTATTCAAGGACAGTGACTTTTAGCAAATACTGATTCCTTGCGATATCGCTGCAGATAGCGCATGCGTAGGATTGCTGAGAGGTACCGGATTCATTTCACACCGGACTGCTTTTGCGCCAGATAGCTATTCTGCTACCACGGGTCCAAGTGCATCCGAAACTCGCAACATGGCTTTTCCCGAATCAAAATCACTCCACTGTGAAAGTGAGTTATATAGGATTGCTAAGTGTATCGGACAGGTTTGGTGCTCATGTGAACAGTTGAATCCGATAAATCACAGCTACGACACCTCTTTTTGACATGATCTTTCTGTTTCAAATTCTGCTTGGTACGAAAAAAAGCAATAGTTTGGAAAGATGACCGTTCATGGAGAGTTTTTGCATTTATTATTAAGGTGAAATAGGCCATTTAAACCTGTTGTCACTTTATCTGTTAATGCAAAATATACAATGAGAAAGACTAATTAACGCCAGTGGCAATTAACCTCAGATTCTACCGAAGTGAACACTTCTTTTTCAATTTTACCATGGTGCTCACATATAAACTTCTTTATTTGCAAATGAAGTTCGATTTGGCGCCAATTCACCCAAACCTGCGCCGTATGGGGTTTCTGACAACCCAGAGAAGAGCGTATTCGTGAGAACACGAATGGAAAACTGAATCCGATATCAAATGAACAGATAAAACTTTGATATCGGATTGCGTCATGAATCCGTTGTGAAAATGAATGCGGTATTGTGTAAACAGTGCTGTAGTGTAGTTACTTCAAATCTGCATCAGGATATGAAATCTCCATTCCACTTTGAAAAGGCACCAAAAGTCTTAATATCTTCATAACTAAATCCTGATCAGAAGAATCTTATTCTATTCATGTACTGAGCTATGAAATCTTTAAACGAGCTTTGAGATTTCGAAACAAATTCTTAATAGTAGAGACTTCTAATCCAAACTGGCTAGATATCTGTGCTAGTTCACTTGGATCAGGCATGGTTGCACGGTCCTTAAAAATCATCCTCAGTTCATCTTTAACACCCTTCGTAAACGTAACCCTTTTCTTTCGTGGAGAAATCTTTACCATACACTTCTCTTCCATTTGCTTATGCTCAACACTAGTTCTTTCAACGCATTGCAAATAGCGAGATTTGCGCTCTATCTCATCACGATCAAGAAACTTTTTGATCTTTAAAAAATTTGTTAGCATTCTGCTTGGTTCTTCCATTGAAAAGATAGCTTCCTGGTGATTCAGCAAGTCAGATAAGTACCCCTGGGATCTTTTAAGTACAGTTTTCGCAAAGATGCTTTGGTTGATGCCAAATTTTAACAACTCGGATGATACCAGTTCCTTATAATTTAAACAGCGGGATTCCTCCCTGAATGGCCTAAACGCCTCGAATATTACTTCGGAGGAGCAGCTATTTCTATCCGTCAATTTACCTTTATTTCTGGGGTCAAAATCTATAATTTTAGATAGCTTACAGTCAACATGTGACTGTGGGTTGTGTTCAGTCTTCAACTTTCTATCGGTAGAAACGCTATCCTCTCGAGTCTTTTCATTAGTAGTGTCCAATGTCGTAGTATAGCCTCTCTTGCAATCCATGCTAAAATCATGTTCGCTTCCAACCTGCGAATTGCATTCTTGAAACCCAACATCGCCTCTACAAGCGATCATTGTTGGCTGTGCGTTCAAATCTACTTCCTCTTCAGCATATCTGCATATCGCCGACCTCTCTATGCTTGATCGCATCTCCCCACTTTCACGGATTGCAGTGAAGATCCCAGGACCTTGTCCCATTTCCGAACAATTTTCAGCCACCTCCTTCTGACTAAGCTGAATTTTACAACCCGCATCATAATGTGAAGAAATATTTGTTTCTATATCTCTTGACCCTACAAAGTAAGATCAATATGGATGTGAGTATTGCAAAGGTAGCGAGAGCATGACTCCACAACTAGTCAACTCTTCTCACTACATGAGCAAGTATGACCTATTTCAGGAAGAAAACAACCCACCCCCTTTCGCAGTTTTCATAGTATCATACAATACCCGGTTCTCAATGAACACCGTCAGTTCGGAACAGTGGCAACACCTGAAAAACTGGTGAACAACCATGTATTCCCAAAGCACTCAGGGCCTAAATCCAGCAAATAGAATGCTTTGAACGTATAGACACATTGCTGTACAAACTGGGCATTCGCTAATATCTCTAGTGACATCCTGTCTTACTAAATCATAAAAGGAATCCCATCCCAATAACAAAATATGCAGAAATGAGGTACCAAGTGTTAGATGTGTAAAATGTGCAGAAATGAGGTACCACATTATAATAGTCATAGTCCACACTGCTCGTGTTCGCATATTCACATCCATTTTCATCTTACTAAACAAAAATGCCAGGACTAAGTTTCAAACTCAAATGTTACTCTCTTCAAAGCATTAGTTAATTGAGCCATAAGCAACATAATCAAGCCTCTGCAAATATCCAAATATAACATTTCAAGTATAATGAAAATCATCCTCTTAAATATACAAACAGAAACTGTCATTCTCATAGCCACATTACAAAATACCGTAAGAAGTTTTATCCTGGGATATTTTTGCCATACTGTTTATAGTAACCTTTTCCTGATACTGTAGCTAGTAGATAAGGAATATGGTCCTAAAATATCATATCCATGACAAAAAATGCACTAATTTTGTAGACCAAAGATAACAAAGAGCTAAACAATAAAGGAAAACCTTCAATCTCATATTCCAGATCCAATCCTCTCGCTGGTGGAATTGGTGGTGCTAATCCAGGTGCAGTATTCATATCAGGAACAATACCTAACATTTGACAAAAAACATAAATAAATACACATACGGAAATATATATATATATATATATATATATATATATATATATATATATATATATATATATATATATATATATATATATATATATATATATATATATATATATATATATATATATATATATATATATATATATATATATATATATATATATACATATAATGTATATATTGTCTTGAGTATGGTGCTGACATGGTAGTAAAGACCAGAGCCATGAAGACACAAATGATTTAAACTAATAGTTCTATACAATTTCACTTTTTAGTGCCCACTTGTTCGTCGAGTTGACTTTACTTCCCTGCCATTGAACCTGAGCGAATCTCTTTAAGAATTACAACACAACTCTATTTAAACTCTACTAAAACATATGGTGCTGCTGACAAATGATGACATTGGTTACACTTTACAATCGATACTGAGACAGAATTAAATTTAATCCAACAAACAACTTACACCACACGGATGCTACCTTAACATGATACACATAAAAGAATATACTTATAATTTCCTGGGATATATCGCGATTCGGTTGGCTCATATTCCCTTGGAGCCTCTGAAGCTATACCAAAACAAACAAGACAAAGCGGCACTCCTCAGTTACCTTCAAACACTGAGAGTCCGAAATACAAACTGTATGATGTAAATAACGCCCTAACAAGATACACGTTCTTATTCAAGTCACTTGATATCCGACCTAATCGTCCGACAACAGTTCTAAATCGAACATATGGTGTAAATCACTGAAATCTATCTATCTAAGTTAACAGTATAGCATTAATAAAGTTCAAAATTTTCTTATGTAAATAAACAAAAAACTTATTTCCGCTTCATATTTTATCACTTAAAAAAGAACTCTGCGCTTTAAGACACGGACTTTTTTAAGGTTTGTAAATGTATTGACTAGTTTTTTGCTCAAAGCGGTGAATACCTGGATCGTCATATTACGTAGTAACTAATCTTATGTAAACTGTTTTCTTGCTTCATTTATATTTTGCGATTTATTTACAGTTGAAAACATGCCACGGCCGTGCCTACCTCACTCCAATAGCTTCTGCTATGTTTGTGGATATACTTGCTTTTAATCTCAAAAAAGTAACATCAGGGATGATTTAAAAAGTAATTATAGAGCATATTTTCAATGCCCTTTGGATGATCAAGATAACGACTGGACACCTCATGCGATTTGCAATAGCTGTTCAAATGGACTACGCGACTAGCTGCATAAAAATGCAATCCTATTCGCAATACCAATGGTATTGCATGAGCCGTCAAATCATTGAGATGACTGTTATTTTTGCCTTGTGGATGCTAGCAAAACATAGCATCAAATATCCTGATCTAAACTCAGCGCGAAGACTGGTTCCCCATCACGAGTCACTGCCAATACCCGTTCCCCCAACTGACGGAATAACTTCAATAGACTTTGACGATGATGAAACCACGCATGTTCCAGAAAACACTTTTTTCCAGATTCTGGACAAGAGGATGATATACAAGAAATACAATTGTTTTCCGAAGAAGAACTTAACGATTTGGGAAGGGATTTCTCATTGTCAAAGGAGAAAGCGGAACTCCTTGCTTCACGACTGAAAAGAGAGCAATTGCTTGAAGGCAATATCAGAGTGTCTCATTACCGTAAAAGAAATATTAATCTAGCTTCCATTTTCATGATAGACGGTCCTTTGTGTTATTGTAATGATGTGGTGGACTATTTGAACATTTAGTATCAGACTATCCTTTTGCTGATAGGCGGCTCTTCATTCATTTATTCATCAAAGCGCAGTCTAAAAGGGGTTCTTGTCCACCAATGAAGAATATGTGGTGATCTCAGGTAGCGTCCACACTAATGTGTTTTCATATGAAAGGCTTGCAAAGCAATCACTCTGCACCTAGACTCTCAATATATCAAAATGCCAACAACAGAAAAAGACGTGGTAAAAGCTGTCTCTGAATTTTATAGAGTGCATGGGTTTCCACAACGTACTGGGGCTATAGATTGAACACATACATTAAGCAACCTGTCACTACATCAACAGATTATTTGAATAAGAAACATAGCTATTCCATTAATGTCCAAGCAGTTTGTGACTACAATTATAGCTCTAGATGTTGACGTGAAGTGGCCTAAAAGTGTTCACGATGCAAGGACTTTTTCAAATTCAGTTTAATCTCAAAATTTTAAGAAGGACAAAATTTCACTGTGCAAAAAGCAGCTGCTTGACTCTGAAAATCCAATTACTGTCTTCCTTCTGGGTGGCCCAGCTTACCCATTGACACCCTATTCGATGAAGAAATATGCAAACGGAGGTACCAATGAACAAGAGCAGTATTTTGGATTAACCCTCTGCCTGTCCCGAATGGTTATTGAGTGTTCTTTTGGACACTTGAAAGCCAGATTTGGCGTTCATAAACGATCTATGGGCATAAATCTAGGGGATTTTATGTAATCTATGCATATTTTACTTTGCATAATTTTTGTGAGCTGAACCAAGAGTCCATAAGCAAAGAAATATATCTTCCATGATAAGCATCGACAGAAATCTCCAACCACCCGGCTAGTGCCAAATAATTATAGAGAAGATAGTAAGGAGACTGAACGACAGATAATAAGAAGAGCTCTAACAAGATACTTTGATCCATAATATTATCAAAAACAATGTAACACAAGATATCTTTGATTTATCACGTTACTATGATACCTAACAACTGTCGCATAAAAACCATTATTTTTATTGTTGTATTTACTGTCTCTGCTAAGAAACATACAAGAATATATTACTGAGATTCCATTGTTCTGCAGTTATCTTAATATCAACTTGAACAACATATAGTTTCTAAGCTATGTTATTATTACTTGTCATAATACATAGCTTCCTAGATGTGATCAGTACCATTGTTCAATGCAAATTTCATTTTCCTGTGTGACATCCTGCATGAAAGAGTATTGATTCCCTCCTCTATGTGCCATTGGAGGATTGCCCATGGTTTGCTGGCAATTGTTGACTCTGCTGGCAGTTTCTGCATGGTATTTGTGCATGATTCAGTACCATCATGTTCCTTATGCCCGGCGCACACATGAGCTATCAGCTCAGCTGAGCGGCATTCGTGACTGTTTGCGTAAGCTGTTTCCTCAAGTGTGCGGTGACCAATTGTGTGATTTTCTTCACTCGAGCCGTTAGCGCAGGATATTCAACATGTTGGATAATTTCCTCCACGAGTGAACATGTCCTCACAGTGTGCGCGCGCCCTGAGCTATTAGCTTCGTAATCTAAGCAAATGTACATGAGTTTTAATCAAGATGGCGAATATTCTTGAAGATCAATATTCAAGCTCTTCAGAAGATGAGGAGATTTTACTATCGATTCTTTTGCTGAGACGACGACGAAGACGATTGAGGGCAGCCAATAGAAAAAAATGGGTTAGATCGTGGATTTCTCGTCGCCAAACACACGGGGCATTCGCAAATATCGTTCAGGAATTAAATTCTGAAGATACAGAAAAATTTCGGCAATTTCATCGCCTGGATAGAAACTCATTTGAAGAGATTTTAGCGATGGTTTGCCCATTGATTGAAAAGAAGGACACACTACTTCGTTCCTCCGTGAAGCCTACTGAACGACTGTCTGTGACGTTACGCTTTTTGGCATCAGGTTTGTGTTTTACCAATTTCTATCCCATATAAGATATGAATTCAACGCTAACAGTAAGCTTCACTTAAAGACTTTTCCTCAACTAGATGAAATAAAATAGATGAAAATAAATAGACTACTGCAAAGTGTGAAGCTGTTAGGAATCTCTGTAAGAGAACAAACAGGCTGTATCATCTACCCTGACTTATCACACATCAAAGCAGGCTATGATAACCATTCTGCATCGACATCTGTCACATTTGGGAGTAGAGGATGAAAATTTTGGATACCTGTTTTGATCAGCTTGCATCTATTACAAAAATACGTACACCTATCAGAGCGCTAATGAGGAAGCCTTTGTTAATGATCACGACTTAAATACAGTGTCATTACTTTTTAGGAGAGACATTTCGAAGCCTTTCTTTCCAATACCGAATAGGGGAGAGAACAATATCTGGAATTGTTGAAGAAACATGCCAAGCTCTGTATGAAGTTATGAAAGAGAAATATTTAAAGGTACAAATTTAACTTGGCTATAGCTCTGTAAAAAAGCAAAAAGTTAATAAGCGAACAGTATTATTTCAAATACTCCAATCAAAAGTCGTCTCTGTAGGAAGCAGTACTCTGCCCATAGATGGCAGGTTGAGGGCTGCTTGTTGACATACCAGGAGCAGGTTGCATGATAGATTGGAAGTAATGTCTCTGGGGCTGGGATTGGACTCTTTGAGTTGGAATTTCCTGGCTTAGTAGCCCAGCTTGAGCCTGAAAAATAATGTTGCTGATTTTATTCTGAGCTAGGTGACTTGTTTGGCTCTCTAACTCAGATAGTGCCTTTGCCACATAGTTTCCAAAGGCTTCATAAATAGTCTCAGTTTTCTTTTCTGTCTTCTTTCTTTTGTGTCTATTTTCCATAGACTGTGTTAATGACTTAATAAGTGTGTACTCTTCTTCTGCCTGTCTCCTTCGGGATGCTTTTGCTCTTCTTATCGGCTCCTGTCTATGTACTCCAGGCCCTTTATCACAGCTTTGCCTTGCTTCATTGACTAGGCTTCTTTGGGATGGTGGTAAAGGGGCATCATCATCACTTTCAGAATAGTTAGCATCATCATCATCATCATCATCGTCAACGTCATTTTCAATGCTCATCTCAGTTGATGGGGTACTACCACCAGCACAGGATTGCTAAAAATCAAACAAATGTTTCATTTTCAGACCCCAAGTAATAAAGAAGACTGGCAACAAATCGCAGCAGAATTTAATAGCAAATGGAATTATCCATGCTGTTTAGGGGCTATAGATGGCAAACACATAGCTATTCAACAACCATCAGATACAGGCTCTGAGTTCTTTAACTATAAGCACTTTTTCAGTGTAACCTTGTTGGCAATGGTTGATGCAAACTACAGATTCACTTATGTTGATGTAGGGGCAGCTGGCAGAGCAGGAGATGCTAGTGTATTTGCTGATTCACTGCTAAAAAAAGCACTAGAAAAAAATTATTTAGATCTTCCTGATGCAATTGCATTGCAAGGGATGTCTACCAAGATATCACACCATGTTGTTGGGGATGATGCATTTCCTTTGAATGCCCAACTTATGAAGCCATACCCTCATCGTAATTTAACAAAAGAACAACGCATATTCAATTACAGATTGTCACGGGCACGTAGAGTCGTTGAAAATGCCTTTGGGATTTTAGCTCATAGGTGGAGGGTATTTCTGACAACAATTAAGCTTTCACCTGAGAGAGTCACAGACATAATATTTGCAGCTTGTTGTTTACACAATTTAATGATAAAGAAGAACAGAGTAAGTTACCTATCACCTGTGGATCAGGAGAATGCTGATCATACGATAGTGCGAGGAGACTGGAGAAACAACCAAGTTTTGAACAGCATGTAACCAACTATCATCCGCGATGCACCAAGAGATGCAAAACTCCAAAGAGAACTTTTGACAACTTATTTTAATACTGATGGATGTGTACCATGGCAACATGATATAGTTAATTAGTCACAATTTCTATATGGGGATACATATTGTCATTAGTTAAATAAAATTTTCATTAATATGGTCATCAATTAACTTCATGCTTTACCTGAACACATACTTACCAAATCGATATTTGAAATTGATTTTCGTATTGCCACGTGAGGGGTTAAAAACTGTAGTTTTTCCAGCAGCCACTGAGTGCGTTTTGTGGGGTTTCGTCTTGCACTTCCACTGGGAGGGGGCTTCATGGCTTTACAAAAGCTGTTTCTTAGAGCCCTGATTCTTGCTTTGACCCACTCATCTATAATAAATTTGATCTGCATGTCAAGTACAAGTATTTAATTCTTCGAAGAAGACTGGTTGATTCCAGGTTTTCAGCAAAATGAGGAGGGGTAGCATTTGACTCCAAGAAACATGAGGAAAAAACTTAAGACATGGGGCTAAGATATGTTTGGGATATTGAGAATATGGTAGTTGTAACAACAAGTTTTAGGCCTACCAGCCATAAGGTCAAAAATTAACTTACATGTTGTTCCAAGTTTTTCGGCCAGCTCTTGTAGGGCTTTATCCCGCAACTCTCGGTTCTTGAAATCGGAACATCTGACGTCATAGAGACAGGGAAAATCTGGCCAAAAATCTGCTAATTTGTCTTCTAGCAGCGCCTCAGTAACGATTGAGCTATTATTCGCCATCTTGAGTGGAACAATTTGCCTAGTTAACTGAGGTAATAGCTCAGGGCGCGCGCACACTGTGAGGAAATGTTCACTCGTGGAGGAAATTATCCAACATGTTGAATATCCTGCGCTAACGGCTCGAGTGAAGAAAATCACACAATCGGTCACCGCACACTTGAGGAAACAGCTTACGCAAACAGTCACGAATGCCGCTCAGCTGAGCTGATAGCTCAAGTGTGTGCCGGGCATTAGCAAGGTGAAACCATCTGAAATGGTAGTTGTGAGTTGCTGAACAGTGCTCAACAGCCTGTTCACGTTTTCTTGCCCTGTTTTATCAATTTCATCAAGTTTATCCAATCCTTCGTTTTATCGTAATTTCCTCTCCAATTATGTTGGCAAGCAGGACATTTGCTAGGATCTTCCTTTTCAGTTTTTCCTGCTTATAATGTGCTAGTTTGGCATTTAAAGTTTTTCTTCTTTCTATTGTTACCGTCTTCTCTTTTGAAATTGATGATAAAGATGATGCAGAACATGGCATATCTCCAAAAGTACTAACGTCTTCCTCATCTGTAGAATTTCCTCCGTCTTCTTCCATCCCTCCATGAGATACCTCCATGATATTACAGTTTCTATTTTCAGCAATACTAGACGCTTCATGATTAGCTGATAGCACGTCTTCTGTTTCTAGCCCATCCTTGATCGCTGTTACTGCAGGTGAACCTCCCCAAATCTGTTCAAATATCTCAACATACAACAAAACTACCCTGCTACGACCGCTTCGTCTGCCTGAGTCGATGGCTTGTCTATACTTCGTTCTGGCACATTTCAGCTTTGCAATAAGGATTATTTTGTAATCTCTGAAGGATCATCAGGGTAATCTTTTCCCATCTTCTTGCTCCAATCACTTGAGAGATATTTTGCTCTAAATTAGATCTAAAATTTCAGAATACTTCTTTTGACATGACTCCCAATCTACATTTTCAGACATTTTCAAAACTCTATATTCATTTGTACAATGTATGAGTAGCTCCATTTCATCCTCGGTCCAAGAAAAAAGTTACTTGAAGTCGCAGTTTTTCTATTCTGTTTCCTTTGCTGTGCCCTGATTATTCTTGCGTGCCTAATAACGTTCGCGCCAAAAACAGTCAGCCTCATATTAGTGTTCTGAAAGAAGCCGAGAACAAATTGAAAACGATGGGTAACGGAGTAGTGTGGACGCAAATCCTTTTATCCGTTTTCTTGTGAGGATGATACTGGTTTAATGAAAATGGAACTTTTTGAAAACGCAGCGTTTTCAAAACGTATTAGTGTGGACACTACTTCAAAATGATAGGTATTCTGATGTGACTTGAGCAGGGATTTACCAAACAATGTTTTCTTTGCCTATGGGATAGTTGAGCGACTGATGAACACTACATTAAAACCTGACTGGCCGATGAGGACATCCTGCAAGCCAGGGCGCCAAAATATAACGCACAGACTTTTTGCTAGAAAAGAAAAATTCTTTTTGCCAGAAAAGAAAAATTCTCTTCCCATTCTGCACATTAAACTTTGTTTGATGAAAAATTTCGTTACAACTATGGCCAAACCAACTCAGCAGGATTCCAATGCATGTTGAAAAAGCTTCCAAAGCTCAGTGAAACTAAATTAAAGGAGGGAGCTTTCACTGGCATAGTTATAAGAGAAGTTTTGAAGGACAAGGATTTGACAACCACCTTTCAAAATTGCAGACGGCTTCATGGGACTTCACGGGGCTTCAAGGTTTCTTAAAAACATGCTAAATCCATCTTGCCTTTAGAAACTTTAAATAAACTTTACGCAGGAATCATAGAACCACATTTTCGGTATTGCTGTTCTGTGTGGGGCTGCTGTGGTGTAACAGAAAAACACCACATGCAGAAACTGCAAAACCGAGCTGCAATAATTATAACAAATAGCAGCTTTGATGCTCCAGGCATACCTCTAGTGCGTAGATTGGGCTGGAAAGCAATTGAAGAACTCATAGCTAATGAATCAGAATTGATGGTTTTTAAATCTATACATGGGCTAGCTCCTCAGTATCTGAGTGATTTATTCACAAAAATGTCCCAGTTAAGCTCTTACAACCTTCGCAATATTGCCACTGATCTCTGGCTGCCTCAGAAGAGATCTGCAAATGGCCTGAAATGTTTTTCTTATAGGGGAGCCAAAACATGGAACAGCCTACCTACCCAACTCAAGCAAGCGACAAATATACGTGATTTTAAATCATATTTATAGACTTTTCTGTTTCTTTTCTCTATAAATATTGTATATATATTCTAGTCTTTTAATCTAATTATGTAAGTAATGTAAGTAATATTTTATTCTACAGTATGTAAGTAATATTTTATTCCTATATATTAATATTAATCTTTTTTTTGTAAGTTTTTAAGTGGAGGGCCCCTTGAAAATCAGCAACGCTGAAGGGCAACCCTCTTTAAATATTTGAAATCAATCAATCAATCAATCAATCCATCAATCAATCAATCAATCAATCAATCAATGGGAAAGGGTTAAATGGGTTTGTGAGACTTCATAGGCAAACACAAGTCAGCATATTACATTCAAGACAGTCTATTCAATCTTATCATCAAATGGGATGCAGAATGTCGCTAAATTTACATTTTCTGGACTCTTGTCTTAACTTTTTAACAGAGGATTCGGGAGACGTTAGGGACGAACAAGGAGAAGGATTCCATCAAAAAAATTTTGACAGTGGAAGAGGGTAACCAACGTTTGCAATTCAAAAAGTACGTACGCTCTGACGGGAGCACAAAAACTGAATACGAATATGAACCGAATATGAAACCGTACAACGAGAGGGGGTGTCTTCACAACACGTACGTACGCCTAAGTAAGTTTCACATGATAATTACTTGGGGAAACGTAAATAAATAGAACCATCTTTAAAACTTATAATGAATAGAGGGTTCAAATCATGAAAAACCTTAATTTTAGATTCCTTGGGTATGCATAAAATTTTGTGAACTTTGAAAATAGTGAGATAAGCAATAGATTCACAATAGTTAGGAGGCGGGGGTGATGACTTAAAAGTAAGTACGTTCGGGGGAGGGGATACCTCGAAAACGTACAAAAAGCATACAAGGGGAAGGCGGGACCAAACTCGATTAATATTGAGCGTAGGTAAATTCTGAATGGTCCCTAATGCTGGATGTTGGTGGGGACAACCCTGATAGGACATACAGAAGGAAGTGGAGAAATCTGAGATCATAATGATGTATGCATGATGTTTGTGACCAACTAGCATATAATCATGGTAAAAGCGTGACATTCACCACATGCCTGTATCCAACATCCTATGCTTTCTAGAAAAAATGACTTATATTTTTTTTGGATTTAGCACCAAAAAATACATTAGAAATGATATTCTTCATTCTCGATGATTTCACAAAGTTAAATTTTGTTGATCGGCGCCACAAACAAACATGATGGATTATTAGCAGTATGCAATTGCTTTCACAGAGTGTGGCTAGAATATCAATGGATCTTTGTCTTTAGAATCAAATTCACAAGGCACCACACCCAACTTATTTTGGGAGATAATCCATCGCACAAGAACAGAATGCAAGAAGAAGAGCATATAGTACCTGCCTCACAGCGACATTCCACATTATAACATCTCAAAAAAATCATTGAAACAAAAGATCCAAATTTATCTCCACCAGCCACCTACCATCATGCCTTCAACTTAAGCCTAAAGAACTACAAAAAATTCTCAAAGGGGCACATGTACAGAGTTTACCAACACCACATCTTCTAATGCTCACATGCATGAAACCCAAATGATATTTTATTTATGTTTTATGATATTTAACTTATGTTTTATCACACTTTAAAGGTGGAGTTTAATCTAAAACTAAAATTAGATATCTTGCAGAGATTGTTGTACAACCCAAAGACCTGAAATATCAATAGCAATTAATTTCGTACTTTTGCTGATATTCAAGGCTATTACCATCAAAATCAACCTGTGTTTGGCCTGCGTTCGAACATTTTTGCTGTGAGGAAGTTGCTGTTGCTCTGACTTCATCATGTTCAAGATTCACTGAATCTCAAGACTCCTGTACTAAGCTATGGGTATATGTAGAGGAATACTCATGCACATGTGGCTTACAAGCAACATATTTTAACTACCAAGAAATAAATACAAGTACATAAGACTGAAAATCACCCTTCAGCTGAAACATGCATTGACAGAACATGACCGAAATTCATGCTCTGTAAGGTAATGTAGAGCACTATAGCAAAAACATTTGCATAAAATCAGTAAATCACATCTTTTCTAGCTAATGGAAGACTCTCAGCAATTAACCTTTAGTAAGAAACACTGTGACCTTTAGCACTACCTGCAAATACTGACAAATGATTGTGCAAAAGGAAAAGTTAGATATAGAACAAAAATGCATGAATATGCGCACACACATTGGAACCACTATTAGCTTGCTTTTCTGTAGTTGTATGGTACAAGTTATATAGTTCTCACTATTCCAGGTGATTTTCGATCTTGTGTTCAATTTAACGTCACCATTTGCTACTTTAAAGTTTGTTACTGGCTGTAAATATGATTTACAAAATTTATATCGAGCTTTTTCAAAGAAGATGATCCCAGGTATATTTTTGCAGTTTAAGTTGCCTATGCATTATAGTAGACATGAATTAGGCTTTTATCAATATAGGAGTGAGGTTAAGGGGCTGCTTAAATGCTAACATTGGTTTGGCCTCATAGAACATTCTTTTTGTGTCCGGGTTGCTGATGGTTTCCAAAAAGTTTGCGATTGCTTTTATGACAAGGATACTGGTATGATAAGTTTATACATATACAAATATATATATATATATATATATATATCATAATCATATATATATACATATATATATATAAATATACATATACAAACATATATATATATATATATATATATATATATATATATATATATATATATATATATATATATATATATATATATATATATATATATATATATATATTCTTCCAAAGTTTCTCACAATAAGTAAGTCAGAAATGATGCGAAAAAACACGACAATTGATTTCAATTTGTAAGACATGTTTCGGATTTACTCAAGTCCATCGTCAGTTACTGAAATTAACAATGAATACTAATAGAACATACGTTGTAAAGTCAATAGAAGATCAAGCGAAAAAACTATTCGAAAAAAGAAGAAAACAAGAACCGTTACACAAGAGTTAGAAAGCTAATGAGAAATTATAGTGCTGAACCTGTTTATTAAGGCTGGGTCCCTCCCACATAATATGCAGAGCCTCTTTAATCTTCAGCTGATAGTGTGTTCTAGCTGAATCTATAACTTTAAAACAGGTCTCATTACAAGCATTTTTACAGGCATCAGAACTTTGGAGAAGTTTAAATATATGAGAATTCTTATCTGAGAAAAGATGCTCACGAACACGAGTTGATATGTGTCGGGATGTTTCACCAACATATACGGAATTACATTCCGCACAAGTAAATTTATAGACAACGCAAGAACGTAGCGATCTAGGCACAAAGTCTTTTACCCTGATTAAGTTTTTAATCTTAAAGGAAGAAAATACTAGTTTAATCTTTAAATTATTGCAATATGTTTTGATCAATGTACGGAGTTTTCGTTGAGCAAAATTGGAAAAGGGAATTAGTATTAGGTATTAGTGACATAGTAAATGATAGCCATAAATTCAAGGAACTTACTATTGATCCTACTATAAACAGGGAGGGTAAGCTACAACGTTTTCTTCGGGAACTTAAAAAGAAAGGTAAAATTGATGCAGAAATATATAATAACGTATACCCATCAGGCTCACAACCTGCGCTTATCTATGGTCTTCCTAAAATGCGCAAGATTAAGTCTTCAACTGAAATACCACCATTTCGACCCATTGTATCCTCCATCAATACCTATAATTATCGTCTAGCTAAATATTTTTGCACTCTTCTGAAACCTCATTTACCTACCACATATACTATTTCTGACACATTTTCTTTTGTCCAAGAACTCGGCACTATCAATCTTTCTAATAAATTCATGGTTTCTTTTGATGTTGCTAGCTTATTTACTAATATTCCCCTCAAGGAATCTATTGATCTCGCAGTTTCTTATATTGCAGAAGGAAACGCTAGTCTCAGGTTCTCCAAAGCTGAACTTACTAAATTGTTTTCAATTGCTACTTCGCAAACCCATTTTCTTTTTAATGGAAAGGTGTTTGACCAAATAGATGGATTGCCATGGGCTCTCCACTTGCACCTGTGTTGGCTAATCTCTTCTTAGGACATTATGAAAATATCTGGCTTAACAAGTATCATGGTCCTTCTGTTCTTTTCTATAGACGCTATGTTGATGACACATTTTGTGTGTTCAACACTGAAAATGAAGCTTTATCCTTTTTTGAATTTCTTAACACACAGCATCCCAATATCAAATTTACGATGGAAAAGCAAGTTAATAAGATTTTGGCTTTCCTTGATGTCTGCATTGATAATAACGATCCATCTTGTATCAAAACTTCAATGTATCATAAAAAGACTTTCACTGGATTACTTACTAACTTCTTCAGCTTTACTTCTTTTTCGTACAAAGCTGGGCTTATTCGCACTTTGGTGGATAGAGCTTACAAAATCAACAATTCTCTTCTTTCTTTTAATAAGGATGTCAAAAAGTTGACACATATATTTAAAAAGAATCAATTTCCTGAACATTTAATAAATAAAGTAGTTAGTACATATCTTGATAAAAATAATACTTCTGCATTATCTGATAACAATGACACATTCTATTTTAGGCTACCATATCTTCCCTTTTCCAATTTTGCTCAACGAAAACTCCGTACATTGATCAAAACATATTGCAATAATTTAAAGATTAAACTAGTATTTTCTTCCTTTAAGATTAAAAACTTAATCAGGGTAAAAGACTTTGTGCCTAGATCGCTACGTTCTTGTGTTGTCTATAAATTTACTTGTGCGGAATGTAATTCCGTATATGTTGGTGAAACATCCCGACACATATCAACTCGTGTTCGTGAGCATCTTTTCTCAGATAAGAATTCTCATATACTTACACATCTCCAAAGTTCTGATGCCTGTAAAAATGCTTGTAATGAGACCTGTTTTAAAGTTATAGATTCAGCTAGAACACACTATCAGCTGAAGATTAAAGAGGCTCTGCATATTATGTGGGAGGGACCCAGCCTTAATAAACAGGTTCAGCACTATAATTTCTCATTAGCTTTCTAACTCTTGTGTAACGGTTCTTGTTTTCTTCTTTTTTCGAATAGTTTTTTCGCTTGATCTTCTATTGACTTTACAACGTATGTTCTATTAGTATTCATTGTTAATTTCAGTAACTGACGATGGACTTGAGTAAATCCGAAACATGTCTTACAAATTGAAATCAATTGTCGTGTTTTTTCGCATCATTTCTGACTTACTTATATATATATATATATATATATATATATATATATATATATATATATATATATATATATATATATATATATATATATATATATATATATATATATATATATATATATATATATATATATATATATATATATATATATATATAGTTACATATATATATATATATATATATATAAAGTAAAGTAATAGAAGAAAACGGCAAATAAAACTACCATTTCATCCCTACAAGCCTGTTTCGTGGTTGCCCACTCATCAGGGGATAATATAAGAATAAATGTTACCATCGTTTAAATGCGAAGAAATTCGATTAATTAAAGTTAGTTAGTTAGTTAGTTAGTTCTTAGCAAAGAATATTCCTTTACCATCACGGACTGATTACCGTCAACGCCTCATCGAAAAGACAGGACAGTTTTTACGCAGAACCAGATGGAAAGCATACTTCTTCCTAAACCCTGGCATCGCATCATCAGATAAGGAGAACTACGGCTTCCAATCCACAAAGAACCCACCTCCGATTGAAGAGCTTAAGGATTTTGAAGACAGTATGTTAAGAATGATCCAATCCGTAAAATTTAAACATGTAAACAATAGTTTCCTGAACAGATTAGCAACAGACACCGATCTCATCCGAAAAGAACCCAATCTGATAGTTCCAGCCGATAAAACAACGAATTTCTACAAACTTGAACCGTCAGCTTACAATGATCTACTGGAAAAGAACATCACGAAATACTACAAGAAAGCCAAACCTGAAACAACTCGCGCCATTCACGAAAGAAACAAAGGCATTGTAGAAAAACTTTATATCGCTGACAGAGTAGACAAAACGGCCGAAAAAGACGCCTTTATAACACTGAAAGACCACAAGGCCAACTTTAAGAATACACCGTCTTGCAGACTAATCAACCCAATGAAATCTGATATAGGGAAAGTAAGCAAAAAGATTCTTGACCACATTAATACTACAATCGTACAGAAATGCAGTTTTAATCAGTGGAAAAGTACCAAATCTGTAATCAACTGGTTTAACAACATTAAGAGTAAACAGCATTCACACTTCATCTGTTTTGATATAGAAGAGTTCTACCCTTCCATCAGCCAAGACCTCCTCAATAGGGCGCTTGACTTTGCTTCCCGTTATGTTAGCATTACAGCTGAGGAAAGAAGCATTATCATTCACGCTAAGAGCTCAATACTAACACACAAGAACCAGCACTGGCAAAAGAAAGGACCAACAACATTTGACGTCACAATGGGTAGTTTCGATGGAGCTGAAACATGCGAACTTGTAGGAAGTTTTCTTCTCTCCCAACTACAGCAACTAAACATAAACATTGGGCTTTACAGGGACGACGGATTGGCTGTTGTTAACTCCACACCCAGGGCTATAGAAAATATCAAGAAGGACATATGTCGCATCTTCAACAATAACGGACTTCGTATTACCATAGAGGCTAACAAAAAGATAATTGATTTCCTGGACATCACCTTTAATCTTAACCAATGCACTTATCGACCTTATACAAAGTCAAATACTACGCTAAAGTACGTCCACCACGACAGCAATCATCCTCCTAATACGATAAGAAATATACCTGCAGGGATCAACAGACGTCTATCCTTGTTATCTTCAGACAAAGCATCTTTCGATCAAGCAACCCCACCATACCAGAAAGCCTTAGATGAAAGTGGATACAACTACACCCTAACATATGTGCCCAGCACACCCAACAAACAAAGAAAACGACATCGTGACAATATTCTCTGGTACAACCCGCCCTTCAGCAAAAACGTCAGCACGAATATAGGACACAAATTTCTTAACCTAGTAGATAAACACTTCCCTAAAGATCACAAACTTCGACAAATCTTCAACCGAAATACTATCAAAATTAGCTACAGTTGCATGAATAACACCAAGCAGATCATTGACAACCACAACAAACGTATACTGAAATCCTCGCAATGCACTGACCCCACCAACACCACACTTAAAGTGACCAAAAACTGCAACTGCCGACAAATGAATACCTGCCCTCTCGACGGACACTGTCTTCAAACTTCAGCAATATACCAAGCCTCGGTAACACGAAAAGACAACAACAAAACGGAAACATACATCGGACTAACAGAGAACGAATTCAAAGTAAGATACAGAAACCATAACGCAACATTTCGACACAACAAGTACAGGAACTCCACAGAACTAAGCAAGTACGTCTGGACTCTCAAGGACAACAGTATCGCATATTCCATCTCCTGGCGCATCCTCTCATCACACCAACCTTACAACAGTTCTACCAAACGATGCAACCTATGTCTCAAAGAAAAGTTCTTCATAATCTGCCGACCGGATCTTTCTACCCTGAACAAACGGAATGAACTAGTATCATCGTGTCGCCATAGAAACAAATCTCTGATCTGCAACACTTGACCGTTGACATTCGACTAACGTATTAGAACTAACTTTAATTAATCGAATTTCTTCGCATTTAAACGATGGTAACATTTATTCTTATATTATCCCCTGATGAGTGGGCAACCACGAAACAGGCTTGTAGGGATGAAATGGTAGTTTTATTTGCCGTTTTCTTCTATTACTTTGTAAAGCTCTACCATCCAGGTATTGAGCACTGTATCACGGAATTCAACGCTACGCTGTAATATATATATATATATATATGAGTAGATATAAGACGAAAAAATACGACAATGCTTTTAAGTGTGCAATACATGTTTCGGATTGTTCCAATCCATCATCAGTTGCTAATTACAATGAAAAACTTCTTGGTACATAAACAAACGTTAAATCATCAATCGAATTTATTAGTCGAAAAAGGAATCAATGTAGCGAAAACAGGTAAGAACGGTTAAGAAGAATAGCTAAAAACTTAATGAAAAGTTGTAATGCTGAATCTGCTTATTTAAATCAGGTCTTTCCCATTGGATATGTAACGCTTCTTTAATTTTAAGTTTAAAAGAAGTGTTTGCAGAATCCAATACTGTAAAACAACTATCGTTACATGCCTCTTTACAAGCAGCTGAACCTTAAAGATGTTTAAAAATATTTGAATTTTTATCAGTAAATAAATGCTCTCGCACTCGAGTAGATAAATGTCGGCTTGTTTCACCAATATACACGGAATTACATCCGGCACATTTAAATTTATACACTACATAAGAGCGGAGCGTTCTGGGCACATAATCTTTAACCGAGATCAAATTTTTAACCTTAAAGGAAGAAAAAGCTAACTTTATTTTAATACTGTTACAGTATTTATTAACAAGCATACGCACTTTACCTTGAGTAAAATTGGAGAGCTTAAGATATGGCAATTTGAAATAAGCAGTGGTAATATCAGTAGATGAAGTTGAAGTTTTAGAACTACGAGCATTACCAAGATACGAATTGACTACCCGGCTTATAAGATATTGTTGTTGTTTTTTAACAAGTTGCAAAAGGTTTAACGTTTTTCCTAAATTTATTTGTTTTCCACTTCCAAATGTTGGCAAATATGATGTTTATGCAATTAGAAAGCGTTTATTAAGGACTGCAATTAACAAAAGATCTAAAGAAAAAAGAAAGCTGGTCTATGACAAAGAAAAGATTGAGAACAAAATAAGACAACGATTATCTGGCATCGAATTTTACATCCTGAATAAAGCATTACGTAAAAACACTGATCGAGAGGTTCAAAGAACAATTCAAATTCATCAGAAGAAACTCAGGATTTTAACTAAGAACTGTGTATTGCCGTTTGATTCCATCACAAACATTTCTTCGCACAATTTAACAGAGGATGAAAGTGAAGCACTGAAATATGGCCTATCGCACTCTATTGTCCCTCCGTATGTTAACAAAACCGACATCTTTGCTTGCTTTGAATCAATTTTTCAGTTTATGGCTAGTCATATGATTAATAAGAAGGACGAAAACTCATTAAAAGCTGAACTTTCCCACTGAGCTCACTTATATGTTAATTCCTATAAACCATCACTTAAAGATATTAAGACGCACAAGGTTCTTACTAATCTTCGTAAAAACAATGATATTGTTGTTCTCAAGCCAGATAAAGGTAATGGTGTTGTTGTTCTTAATAGAACTGATTATACAAAAGGTATTATGGACATAATAAATAATACACATAAATTTAAAGAACTTGATAACGACCCCACCACAATTAGAGAGGGTAAGTTACAACGTTATCTTAGAGAACTTAAAAAGAAAGGCAAAATTGATAAGGATTTATATAATACCATTTATCCATTGGGTTCTCAGCCAGCGCGGATTTATGGTTTACCTAAAATGCACAAGTCTAGCTCTTCTATTGTACCACCGTTTAGGCCTATTGTGTCTTCTGTCAATACATATAATTATAGATTGGCTCAATATTTGTGTACTCTTCTTCAGCCTCATCTACCTGATACATATACTATTTCTGATTCTTTCTCCTTTGTCCAAGAGCTTAACAGTGTTGATATTTCTGGTAAATTTATGGTCTCGTTTGATGTTGAAAGCTTATTTACCAATATTCCTCTTAAAGAGTCTATTGATCTTGCTGTTTCATATATTGCTGAAGGAAACCCTAACCTCAAGCTTTCCTAACTGAACTCACTAAGCTTTTTTCAATCGCAACCTCTCAAACCCACTTTCTTTTTAACGGTAAGGTCTATGACCAAGTAGATGGTGTTGCTATGGGCTCTCCACTTGCCCCTGTGTTAGCTAATTTATTCCTTGGGCATCATGAAAATATATGGCTTAATAAGTATCAAGGTCCTTCTGTTCAGCTTTATCGACGTTATGTTGATGATACTTTTTGTCTTTTCAATACTGAGCAAGATGCCTTATCATTCTTTGATTTTCTCAACTCACAGCACCCTAACATCAAATTCACTATTGAAAAGGAAATTAACCAGAGGTTGTCTTTTCTTGATGTCTGTGTCGATAATAAAGACCCATCTTGTCTCTTAATGTCATTACATCGCAAAAATACATTTACTGGTTTACTCACTAACTTTTTCAGCTTCACTTCCTTTTCTTATAAGATTGGTCTTATTCGTACTTTAGTGGATAGAGCCTACAGAATTAATAATACTCTTCTCAAATTTAATGATGATGTTAAAAAACTTTATTTTGTTCTTAAACAGAATCAAT
This sequence comes from Mastigias papua, assembly GCA_964019165.1. NCBI lineage: Eukaryota > Metazoa > Cnidaria > Scyphozoa > Rhizostomeae > Mastigiidae > Mastigias > Mastigias papua. Next base: position 2,500,319 of record OZ025285.1, read on the forward strand.
ATCCTGAATATCTTATAAGCCGGGTAGTCAATTCGTATCTTGGTAATGCTCGTAGTTCTAAAACTTCAACTTCATCTACTGATATTACCACTGCTTATTTCAAATTGCCATATCTTAAGCTCTCCAATTTTACTCAAGGTAAAGTGCGTATGCTTGTTAATAAATACTGTAACAGTATTAAAATAAAGTTAGCTTTTTCTTCCTTTAAGGTTAAAAATTTGATCTCGGTTAAAGATTATGTGCCCAGAACGCTCCGCTCTTATGTAGTGTATAAATTTAAATGTGCCGGATGTAATTCCGTGTATATTGGTGAAACAAGCCGACATTTATCTACTCGAGTGCGAGAGCATTTATTTACTGATAAAAATTCAAATATTTTTAAACATCTTAAAGGTTCAGCTGCTTGTAAAGAGGCATGTAACGATAGTTGTTTTACAGTATTGGATTCTGCAAACACTTCTTTTAAACTTAAATTAAAGAAGCGTTACATATCCAATGGGAAAGACCTGATTTAAATAAGCAGATTCAGCATTACAACTTTTCATTAAGTTTTTAGCTATTCTTCTTAACCGTTCTTACCTGTTTTCGCTACATTGATTCCTTTTTCGACTAATAAATTCGATTGATGATTCAACGTTTGTTTATGTACCAAGAAGTTTTTCATTGTAATTAGCAACTGATGATGGATTGGAACAATCCGAAACATGTATTGCACACTTAAAAGCATTGTCGTATTTTTTCGTCTTATATCTACTCTTATATCATCGAGAAATTTTGGGAACATATATATATACAGTATATATATATATATATATATATATATATATATATATATATATATATATATATATATATATATATATATATATATATATATATATATATATATATATATATATCATAATCACTATTACAACTAGTCACTAGTAAATAATAACTATCTCTAATCTAAATATCATGTGCATACTAAATATTATGTAAAATGGACCAATCCAGAGCTTCAAACACTTTACACTTTGTGTCCATCAACTGTTTCAAAATGAGGGCATTTCATTTCTATAGTTATCTATTTTGTTCTACTTAATAATACATCTAGAGACAAAAGACTTTTCTGCAAATGTATCTTTCCTATCATGCTTGAATTATAAGTGGTGGTTGTCACTATGTAGTGAAGATTCATATAAGGAATGAAAAGTTTCCATAACCTTAATCATTTCTTGTTGGTGCCATCAACATTAAAGCCAAACCCAATTAAGCAAAACAAAATCAATTTATAATGGCAACTGATAGGGAATGTGCTCAAAGACTGTTAGGGGAATGACAATTTCTGCTAACATGAAGTTATGATAAAAGTTGGCTACTGGCTAAATGGTTCATGGGGACTAGTGCCAATCATTCCACTACTGCCTATGAATATGATATTTTAGTCTGTTTCATTATGATTCACATTAAAGGATTTTCTTGCTTATAATGGTTAAAATAAAAAGTTCAATGATTTTGTGAATGAATTGCAAGGAGGTGTGAAAAGTTCACAAACTAAATAAATAAAATACCATTTTTCTCCTCTTGTAAACCAAGTTTCGTAAGTCCAAGAAGCCGAGATGATGGAGAGAGAGGAGTTGTTTCTAACCCAACACATTTAGCAAGATTAGCAGCAACCATGTCCAAACCATCATATCTCAGTTGGCTACAAAAATTGAAATACCATATATATAGTAGCTTGAAGTTGAAATGCCATCCCTTGTACAGAAAAACAAATTATTAGATGATGACCACATTAGAGAATTTGTGAAAAAACTGAATTTAGATTAATAAGTAGATAACCATTTCCTAAATGAACTGAACAATTGCCAGAGGAAGAATTAATTGGGACAATAACAAGTTGCCCAACAGCAATCACTGTCTTCAAAAGAAATGACATAATAACCAATATTTCATTGGATCCATTTTCTTATTTTTCACTAGTTATAGATAATGGTAGTTTGTTCTGAAGACAAAGTCAACTTGAATACACTTTTTAGATATCCACGGCCTCATATTCGCTATGGAGTTTGGACACGAAGTAGGGGTGAAAAATTTTTTACAAACACTTTGTTTACTACAGTGGTTGCGCGTACGAAGTAAATTTGATAGAAGTAAATAATAGTTAGAAGTTTCTCACTGACTATACTGTCTTTTCATAGTCTGACATCAATGGAACATCTTATTTAAAAGCTCTTGTAAGTACTTTGCTCTGTCATAAAACACCTTCAAGAATGGTCAACGGAAACTGTGCTGTCGTTGGTTGTACAAATAGTTGCTATCAGCTCAGGTATTGGGGAGAGAAAATTTGTGAACAACATTCTGGGACATTCAAGAAAGATTGTCCATGCTCTCCACCTTTTTGGCTGTTCAGCTTTCCAAGCATTACAAGAAACTTGTCAAAATGAAAAGAATGGATAAGACTTATAAATCGCACAACAAAGAACAGAACAAGCTGGAACCCTAGGCAGAGTGATATGGTTTGCTCATTTCATTTTGTTGATGGTGAGCCTTCATTTGACAATCCCAATCCTACCCTTAATCTTGGATATGAAAAACCTCCTAAACAGCCAGGAAGGAAGCTTCCTCAACAGGATTTAGAGTTATCAAGGGCAAGGACAACAACTGATACTGCTGTTCTTTGTGATCATGTTTATAGTTCAGAAAAACAGCCTTGTCCATGGCTAATGAAATAACAAAGCCCAACCAAGAGAAAGAGAATTTAAAAGGAGATATTGATGAACTTTGTAAAGATGTTCATGATTTGAAACTAAAGAAAAGTACCAGAAAACCTTTTCAGCAGTGTCAATAAAATCTGATTAGAAAATGAAGTTCTACACAGGCATTCAAACTGTAGCGGTTTTTCAATACAATTTTCTCATTGATAAAGCCATATGCAACCAAACTTGCTTTTTGGAGAGGGAAAAAGTTATCTCATCAGGATTTAACAAGAAATACAACACAAAGTCAGATAAATTGTGCTATAGAGATCAATTTCTTCTTGTTTTGATGAGACTGAGACTTGGTCTCCTTACACATGATCTGGCTGATCGTTTTCAAATTTCTATGTGCATTTGTTCAAATATTGTTTCCACATGGGTACACTTTTTATCCAAATGTCTTGGTAATGCACCCATTGTCGGGCTTCCAAAAGAGGTTATAATGTCAAACATTCCACAGTGTTTTAAAGGGCATTACAGCAATACTCAATGCATCATTGACTGCACAGAAGTTGTCATTGAACACCCAAAATCATTAGATCTTCAAGCTGCAAACTGGTCTGAATATAAAAAGCACAGTAATTTTAAGGTGCTGGTTGCAGTTTCCCCTGCTGCAGGGTACATTATGTACCTCTCTGATTGCTATGGAGGAAGGATAACTGACAGATTTATTTGCCAGAACAGTGATATCTGCAATTTTTTGGAATATGGTGATGTTGTAATGGCTGATTGTGGCTTCCAGATAAAGGAAGATTTGCTTTGCCACTATTGCCATCTAGCTCTTCCACCTGGTGCTCTTGCAAAATCCCAGATGACATCAACTGAGTGCAAACAAACAAAAGAAGTGGCAAATGTTAGAATTCATGTTGAGAGGGCAATAAATAGACTAAAAACATTTAGATTACTGAAAAATACTTTTCCACTGACAATGTTGCCACTTGCAGATGATATAGTAAGAACATGTGCTTCAATATGTAATATTCAACCTCTACTAACTAAGGAGTAACATTCTTATGTAAAAACAAAGATGGCACATAGTAATCAAAATAGAACTCTGTAAGTGTATTTTTGCTTGTTTCCCATAAATCTTTGTCAAATGCTATGAGCTCTGCAAAAGTACCATGAGCTGTCCATACTACAAAAATAAGACTTATCTATTCCTGTGACTCCCATTTGAATTTGACAATGTATGAAGTGGGCATGATTTCTTTTGAGAGCAAGCATATTATGGTTGTTGCACTCCAAATATATCAACTCACTTCCTGCATCATGTGTGGAGATTGTCTCTGATGGAAAAAGGGCATTTTATTTCAATGCAAAATTTCCCACAACATTCACTTTGAAAAATATGATCTGGACTGCCACCTATAAATGGTCTATCCTTACATATAAAGATTCCACATTGCTTTTGCCTTTAGCTTTTGTCTTTTCATGTGTATCTTTAAAAGTTCTAAAAAAAGCAGAAAGTGCCTCAGATTCCATAGCCTGCCCATATTTCAATGAAGGCAGATCTATGGAAGGTCCTTCTCCACTTATCTTTTTGAAAATGGAAGATAAATCTAAAACTTTGCTTTCACTTTTGGCCTTATCAATACTTGCCAGCCTTATCTTGCCACCATGAGCTTTTAAAGCTGTTATCATATGCTTCCTTACAGCAAACCACAAAGGGTTACTGCTTTGCCCCCTTGGTTGGAGTTCAAGGGGTCCGTTCGATATTCCGACAGTTCGATATTCCGACAGTTCGATATTCCGACAGTTCGATATTCCGACAGTTCGATATTCCGACAGTACGACAAACCCACTTTTATTAGAAACCCATTTACCAGAGTGGAAAGTTTGCTTAATATGCGGACAATTCAAATAAGAGTTTATGGTGCGGGTTAGTTAGTCTTGGACGGATTTAATATCAAAAATTCTGTGAATAGTCAGAAATAATGATAAGTTCACTACTGTGATAACGTTACATTATATATCGCGGAACGCATGCAATAAGCACCAAACGATGCCTGAATGCACTCTTTAGTTGATATGAAAACTACGGTAAATAAAAGTAAAACATTGGGTCCCGGGGCTTTCGCGACCACACCCTTCAGACCCTCGGAAAATGAAGGAAACGTGTTCTGACCCATGTTAACTAACTGAAAAACGACAAAAGCCGCTTTTCTTTAGCTCTCTTTATTCAATATCAAAAATGAACAAACCAAGAAAAAAATTATCTTTCTCTCAAGGATTTTTTTAATCATTCGAATAGTGTCGCGAATATTGTCTCAAAACAGAAAAGAGAGAAGAATCAACAACTAGTTAGCTCAGTTATCTAAGAAAGGAAAAACAACTAAGAAGCTTGAGCCAAAAATATTGTTTCAAATTAATAGACAGTAGCAGGAAAATATTTTCTAATCCTACTGTAAGAAATTTTCCATGATTTTTGGTATTTTAAGGTAAAGTAACATTTTTTGTCCAACTGTCGGAATATCGAACTGTCGGAATATCGAACTGTCGGAATATCGAACTGTCGGAATATCGAACTGTCGGAGTATCGAACTGTCGGAATATCGAACTGTCGGAATATCGAACTGTCGGAAAAGCGACCTGGCCCCGAGTTCAATGTCCTTCACATGGGATGAAAAATATTCCATATGAAGAAAAAACTCATCTGCTGTTGTTGAGACAAGAAGGAACTCATCTAGGATGCAAAGCTTTTCACTATCTTCCATAGATAGTTCTGTGGGCTGTTTCATCTCTGTTGTGAAAACCAGTGAATCATCAAAAACCTGTTTTAATGCAGCAGAAACATTTTCAACAGATAATGAGCAGTCAAAGTTGATTGTTAGATCAAATCTTTTCTTGGGAGAGCAATTGAGTTCAGACTTCTTTTTCCCTCTTTATCCAAAGTCACCCCTACTTAGCTTCAAATTCTTTATTTTTACAGGGGCAACTTTCTTATTGCATGGAAGCCAAGTGTTAGCTTTAGAAGTGCATGATGGGCTGTTTAGTCCAAGTCTTACAGCAGGTTCAATTCTAAAGAGTGCTGTAGCAACATGATTGCACGTTTGTGACATTACAGCCATGCAAGAGCAGTGTGCCTTAACTATTTTGCCACTTGTTTTTACCAAACAAACCCAAAGCTTGTGAGGCCCATTAGATATTCTTTATGATGGTCTGCAAGTTGCTCTCAAAAAGCAAAATATGCTTTCATCTGATATGGCATTATAAGATAATGGATTCAACCAGCCAGTGATATAATAGCTATATGCTTTTGACGTTTTGTAGTCACTCAAATCGTCATTTTTTAGTTCACTTAGATGAAACAAAAGAAAATTGAATATATCTGGATATAGTGTTGTTGGCCACAAACTAACCCCATCTTCTTCATTTATCCAACCATCTTCAAGATGAAATGGGTTGGGTAATTTCTCACAATCAATGACCAGTTTGTCCTTGTATTCCGCAACAATTTCTTGTTTGACTTCTTCTGCTGATTTTACGAGTGGCATGTTGTTTTCATGTGTGACAAACACTCTAGCAACAAGTTCTTCTTTACGGCCATGAACTTTAAGTCCTCACAGAAGAAGAAACTCTTTTAATTCCTCAACTTTCATCTTTGAGATCATGTCTATCTCCATCATAGAGACTAGGCCAAGAATCAAGTGCGATAAACTACCACAAACAAAGAAAGATACAAATGCTGGCTGTGTCTGACAGAAATGTACTTACAAGAGCTTTTAAAAAAGATGTTCCAATGATGTCAGACCACAAAAAGACAGTATAGCCAGCAAGAACACTTCTAACTATTATTTAATTCTATCAACTTTACTTCGTACGCTCAACCACTGTAGTAAACAAAGTATTTGTAAAAAATTTTCACCCATAATTTGTGTCCAGTCTCCATAGCGTATACGAGGCCACGGATATCTAAAAGGTGTATTAAATTAGGTTTTGTGAAATTAACAAAAAGTTTCCCACATGACTGAAATATTTGTGATGAACTGCCTCACTAACAAATGCATCAAGATCACTACCCATTTACTACTTAGGTGCTCTTGTGGCTGAAAGCAGTGAATTTGATGATACAAATAAACTTAGTCAAATGATAAACTGGGAGTTGCTGAGGAACTTATACAAAGAATGTGCATCTCTATCAAATGACAAAGGTCTCTGCATGCATAGGGGCTTGTAAAGCTACTTTAGCTTGCAAGAGGCAGTGGACTTATGTCTATTCTCATATCAAGGTAATTATATCCATGATCTATCTCTGGCGAAACCCCCAGCCCTCATTGATCCTAGCTTGAATAAATGAATTTCAATACTCAGTAATTTCTGTTCTATTACCGTATAGGTAGATTAATCGAATAAGCACATTAGGTTCTTACAGCATTAAATTTCATATGTATGCACGTATGTATCTATGATGCAATCAGACTTGATAGTACAATTGAAATTTACCTGATTATCAATTTATAAAGCACTTCTCTTTCTCGCAACGACTCGACCATTTTCAGGTTTTCCAATAACAAACACTTCAACAGGCCTAATTATCGTCGGCTTTGATTGCGGACAATATACCAGGCTAATAGATACCCTGAGTCCTACGTGACCACAGTGGTCTTACGATGAATTTAGGGCGCTTCTCTCCACTGTTTTTGAACTTGTAAAGTCGCAAAATTGAGTCAAGCTGGTCTGTAGGCTTCGTTCACTGTGAGCCGTGAGCCATGTGTTTCTCCCGGAGTAAAACGATCCAAATTTTGGTCGTTTCCACCCAATTGAATTCATGTAAGAGAGGCCGGTTAACGATTAAAACAGGACATTGGAACTAGTAGAAAGTGACTTTGACAAAGCAAAAGCTGATAATCAGTGAAGTAAAATAGAAGCAGTTTAGAGCATTTATTTACAATACTAATAGTTCATCCAGCATTCGGGGCCACCTGGGAGCTATAGATCAGAGTTACTGGAGTACCTCAAACCTGCAGCCCCCACCCCCACTTTTCGGTTAATGTATGATGTCAAGATTGAGACATTCGATCCAAATAGAAAGTAGATCTCAGGCCTGTAGCCAAGGGGGACCTAGGCGAGCAAGTCCCCTAGGCTTGTGAAAATTGACTATGTGCCTCCCCTACAGAAAAGAATTGTATATATTTATATGTATTACACACACACACACACACACACACACACACACATACTGACATGACCGTAGTTGTGGGGACTATGACCTTTCACATACATTGTGAGGACAGCATAAACTACGTAATAACTCGCTACAGGGAACTGACAAACATGAGATGATATATTGATATGAAAGGCATATTCAAGGCGCACAGCATGCATTCTTTTGTTTTGGTACTTGAATGTGTGTATCATTTTAGTGGGGACTGTCAGTTTTATTTCAGCATTGTGGGGACATTATTCCAATATCATGTTGTATGCTTAGCGCTTTGCTTTGATATATAATTGTAAGTCGACAATAACAACTAGGTGAAAGAACGGGCCTTAGCAATGGAGATTATTAGCTGATCTCTATACACAATTTGTGGGGACCTATCTTACACACACTTTGTGGGGACATTACTTAATATAAGTCGTGCACTTACGAACTTCAATAGTAACTTCTGTAAGATTATTGTACCGGGGTTACTTACTTGTTGGTAGCTAATTTTTCTGAAAATAATGGAGATCATAAGTTTTCTACATAAAAATTATAGGTCAATTACTCATTATATTGGCTCTATAAGTATACATGGGTGTTGAAGTATGTTTGACAAATGAAGGGATGGAGTGCGATTTTGGGCACTTTAAACAGTGAGTTTTACAATTTTTAGCAAGGATAGCTAAACGCGCAAAGGGATAAAAGAAGAGCACGCTGTTCGTCAACGTCCTTTTAATTATAGGTGCATGTACGAAAGTCATGTTTAATTAGGACATCACGTGCATTCTGCAATTACAAAGTATAAATCGTTATGAGCGACTGTAATGTTCCACATAGTAAACCTCCATAACAATACACTTACATAGTAGTAGAAGGAAGGAAGATGAATCCAGAAAGTTTTAGATGGTTGTACTCAGGAACGGTTTTACTTAGAGGGTGAGGGGGAATGATACATCCCCAATGTTCAGTGTTTTTTTTCCGTAGCTCCTGCTAAAGTTGGTAAGATGCTATACTAGTTTTGTAATATAGGGTCAAAAACCAAGTAACACTGAAAGTTGCCAAGATTTTGTATCCAGGACTTCCAATGTATATATGTAATGAAAATGCATAGAGAAAACCTTTAGAGGAGTTATGTGGAGTATGCTTATGGCAAATACCCTCTTCTCTATTTGACGGTGTAACAATTTTAACCAAAAGTGGTACAAAAACTTAGTTTCTCTCCTGAATATCGACGATTTCATGCACAGTGGAATTTATCAGTTTCTTCTAGAATGGGCATATCTCTATATTCAGAAAAGGTGGTTCCCTTAAATCTAAAGGGTGTATTCCTATACATTTTCCCGGAGCTTAAATCCCAATCATCCATTCTTCTATTCCTTTCATTTCATATTCACCTGTGTTGCTACTGGATAAGACTCATGCTTTAGTTGTTACTATCCATAGATGTTAAAATCTTTCCCAACTACAGAAAGAGATCCTCTTGTTCATAGGGCATGATCGAAACACATCTCCGTTTTCACCACTGCAAGGAAATCGTTCTAGAGCCGCCTCCTGGTTGCACTCATCAAAAAAGATCTATTGGAAGGGGACTGCATCCCTAATGCCCCTAAGTACAGCAATGGCTATAAGGGACATAAAAAGTATATTGTAATGGACAGTAAGCAAATTTCACATTCACAGTAAGTGAAAATGATTCCAATGCAGCAATAGCCTGATTGCCACTAAAAGTCCTTTTACAATTTAAGAGCTGAAAGCAATTCTAATACGGTTAAGACTGCAGATATTTGGACAAGCTGTCCTTGTAGTAGATAATCAATGACTTAGATGAAGACCGTAGAAGAAGTCAAAGTCCAAATGTTCACAACCAGTTTCGTGGTTTGGCAGCAAGCTCTTCCATATTCGGATAGAGACAAATAGGTCTTATGGTCGTTTGTGTGAGGCATAGCTGAGCAACCCACATTCTCTACTGCTTTGAAATTTTTCTTGCTTTATTCTATGCATTACTTTTACCTACCCTATATACTCTATGTTAGCTTGATATCCAACAATAGCAAAAAGGATTGGGGCTCCTGCCTACCAAGCCCATCATTTCTGGAGTACCTGTTTAAGTCCTGAATTTAAATTAAGCGAGTAGAGGATTCATTTTACCATTTGAGATAATATGGCCCCCCTTTTCCGTTTCATCCCTATTATCCTCTTACTTGCACAACATTTGGTACTCTGTCACATTGTGAAAGCAATGTTCTATCAAACTAGCAAGTATTATGTACGGCTTCACTGAAAACACTGCATCACCCTATGGGTACCTCATGTCCCTTCACTTGCCAGTTGACTCTATATTCGATCAATGATTTCTCTACAATTGATCATCATTATCATCATCATCATCATCGTCATCATCATCATCATCATCATCATCATCATCATCATCATCATCATTATCAAGTGGCTTGTCTGGAACACATATAAGTTGTAATGGAAATCAATCTCTTTCAATCCCTGGAGGCATTTATGAATGTCTCATGACTGTCATCTCTAGCATTCAAATTGTTTAAATTGGTGATCTGTTGCACCCATCTTCATATTTCTGTGACACTGTTCTTTTTGGAGATCAGATATAGATTTTCCATCTGAAATTGACGTAATCTACATATATTAACTTATGCACTAGTTTTGATGTGTTTTGTGTTACTGTTTATATTGCATGATGGTGCACTTCCCCTACTTTTAGACACTTATGTTGTCTCTTATTGAAATAGTTAATGCTATTACTCATCTTGTGCGTTCTTCTTCCGCATCATCTGTTGTGTAATGACGGGATTACTCTGACTCTTTAATTAACTATCATCCTTGTATATTGGATTGTTGACATTGTACCAATCCGCACAAATTCAATTGTTCCCTTCAATGTTCCTACCATTATGTCTGCAAGGACTGAACATTTCTGGTGCTAGCATATACCCTGTCCAGTTCATCTTCCTTCCTGTGCTCTCTATCTATTCTACTTCTAGCTGTAGATCTTAATTTCCAGGAATGTATTTAGGAAATTTTATAGAAAAGCATTCTGGAAAATAATTGCTTGGAATTAGGGCACATGTGAATTTTGGACCACAGAGCACAATGACATTGCAAGAGTGTGCTTAGAAAGACTGACTAACTATGGATTTTACTATCAAGCCAGGTAAGCAAAAGAATACTTATAGTCTATGGGAAGTAGATGAAACACAATATCGTTGATGCAGTAAACGAGTTAAGATATACATCTAGATAGGAAGGACGTTCGCAATATTAGTGTGTCTTTTGTAGCTTGGACATGAAAGTAGGGTGTACATTGAATCTCAGGACAAGGTACTTAGATGACGCTTCAGTCACAACACATACAACAAGTGCGGTGCTCATCTTGCATAGAAATGGTGGGAGCACTAAATGAAACAGATAGAGAGCATTTGAGATTGTTACCTAATGGATACCTATCAAGGAGCGTAGAAAATAGACAGGGGGAGAAGTAACCAAATAACTAGTATACACACACATTGTGGGGACAGGTTCATAACCGAAATGTCTTCTGTAGATGCAAGACAGCTCTCAGAAGTATACGCAAATATTGTGGGGACATAACAGCAAACATAACACAGTAATTACTGCTGGCATCTATTCTGTCTTTTTCTGTGTCTCATACGTATCGTACATAAATAGGCACAGTTGAATCTCGAATAATTTCCTAAAGTGGGGAATACGTTTGCTGCTAGGGTACAAAAGTGTTCTGGACATTGAGATCTTGGGGCTTTGTTAAGTGGAAGGTTTTTGAAAATAGACGACGCAGATATTAGAATGAAGAGCTAGACAGAAAGATTTTTCATGAGTTGCAGTAACAAGCGAATTAAATCAAAGTATAAATCCAGTGTACGTGATGTATAAGATACTTCCTTGTCTCACTGTCAGTGGCTGACAGGGGTCTCTGGCATGAGAGATTATGCGCGATAAGCTACTCAGTATCACAAGTTGAAGGGAGGAGGGGAGAGGGATTGCAATATTGTTATTGACTATTTGGTTTGGAATGCACTCAAGACCGTAAGTGGCTAAGGAATAGGGAAGGGGGACATTATTGAGTAGTCTGGAGATGTGCGATTGCAATGCATCTAATCAATATGTTATGTGAGGATGGTTGAGTTATAAAATATGTGAACAATACCGTTAGAAAATCTTGTATAGAAATCATCTGACCACTATAGTAAGCAGATCGAGTGCATTTGAGATTGTTACATATTGGACAATATCAAGCAGAGTATAACAGAGACAAAGGGAGAGGTAGCATAATGACTAGAATACACACACATTGTGGGGACAGGTTCATGATCGAAGCGAAAGACTTATTATTGGGTGTATTAGCAAGTGAAATGAATAAACCTATAGGTTTAGTGTATGCGGAGGACAAGATAATTTCTACTTGTATCTGTATTCTAATTGTAATAACTTCTATCTGCTTGATTGACAGAAGTCTCTGGATTGAAGCACAATATGGCCGATTAACTCTTCAAATGCAGTAAATATTAAAGAGACTGTTCCAATACTGGTAGTGGAAATATGGTTTGTAACGGACTCACGAATAAAAGATTTGGTAATGGACATAGAGGGAAGAGTATAGGGAAGTCTACACATATGCAATGTACTACACATAAGTACTATTTTATGTGAAGATGGGTGAGTTATAAGAGGTGTGAACAATAAGATGAGCTCATCTGATATAGACATATTCGTTCCACTGTATACAGCAAATAGAACACATTTGAGATTATCGCCGATTGGAAATTATCACGTAGGGTTCACAAGGGAGAAGGGGCAGATGTACCCTTATAACTAGAATACACACACATTGTGGGGACAGGTTCATGAAGAATGGGAGAGCAATTTTATTGGGTGAATTACCAATTGAAAATGCTTATATATAACAGTGTTGTATGTTCAGAGAGTCAGATAAATTCTTATACCTATCTACTTGATTGAAAGAAGTTTCTGGTTTGACACACAATATGGCCGATTAGCTCCTCAAAATCAGTATATATTAAAGAAAAAGTTACGAACTTGGTACTGGAAATATGGCTTTTAATGGTCTAACGAACGTAAATGGGTGGATAATGGGAATGGGGGAGGAAGAGTATATGGAGTTCTGGACATGTCGACTGCAATAAATATAAGTACTATCTTATGTGAGTACTGTTGAGAGTGCAACAATAAGATGTGCTCATCTGATATAGACATCTTCATAGCAATGTATGCAGAGGATAGAACCAACTTGTGATCGTCACCGATTGGAAATTATCACGTAGAGTTGAAAAGGAGGAAGGGGGACATGTATCCTTATAACTAGAATACACACACATTGTGGGGACAGGGTCATGAGCAAAGGGACGGAAATATTGTTGGGTGTATTACCAAGTGACATGACTGAATCTATACGTTTAATGTGTGCCAAGAATCAGATAGTTACTTATTGCTATCTACTTCATTGAAAGAAGTTTCTAGTTTGAAACACAATATGGCCAATTACCTCCTCAACATCAATATATATTAAAGAGAAAGTTACAATTTTAATACTGGAACTATGGCTTTTAATGGACTCACTAACATACATGGCTGGGTAACGGGAATGAGGACTGGAGGGGGGGGAGTGTATAGGTAATTCTGGACATGTGGAATGCAATAAATGTAAGTTAAATGATATATGAGTATTGCTGAGTTATGAGGGGTACGAACAATAAGATGCGCCCATCTGATATAGAAATCGTCAAAGCACTGTATACAACAGATAGAACGCATTTGAGATTATCGCCGAAGTGGAAATTATTACGTAGTGTTGATAAGGGAGAAGGGGCAGATGTATCCTTATAACTAGAATACACACATATTGGACAGGTTCATGAAGAAAGGGAGGGAAATATTATTGGGTGCATTACAAAGTGACATATTTAAATATACACGTGGTGTATGCTAAGAGAATCAGATAACTTCGTATTGCTATCTAACTAATTGACAGAAGTCTCTGGGTTGAAACACAATATGGCCGACTAACTCGTCAACATGAGTATATATTAGGGAGGATGGTGCAATATTGGTACTAGAGCTATGACTTTTAGTAGACTCACGAACGTAAATGGCTGGGTAATGGGGTTGAGGGCTGGAGGGGGGGGGAGAGTATAGGTAATTCTCGATATGAGGAATGCAATAAATCTAAGTAATACGGTATGTGAGCATTGCTGAGTATGAGGCGTGCGAACAATAAGATGTGCTCATCTGATATAGACATCATCATAGCACTGTATGGATCAGATAGAACCAATTTGTGATTGTCACCAATTGGACATTATCACGTAGGGTTCACAAGGGGGCAGATGTATCTTTATAACTAGAATACACACACATTGAGGGGTCATTTTCATGAAGAAAGGGACGGAGATATTATTGGGTGTATTGCCAAGTGACATGACTGAATATATAAGGTTAATGTGTGCCGAGAATCAGATAGTTTCTTATTGTTATCTACTTTATTGAAAGATGTTTCTGGTTCGACACACAATATGGCCGATTAGCTCGTCAACATTAGTAAATAGTACAGAGAATGTTACAAAATTGGTACTGGACATATGGCTGGTATTGGTCTAACGAACGTAAATAGGTGGGTAATGGGAAAGGGGGAGGAAGAGTATATGGAATTCTGGACATGTCGACTGCAATAAATATAAGTAATATCTTATGTGGGTACTGTTGAGATAGGAGGGGTGCACAAATAAGATGTGCTCATCTGATATAGACACCTTCATAGCAATGTATGCAGCAGATAGAACCAACTTGTGATTGTGACCGGTTGGAAATTATCACGTAGAGTTGAAAAGGAGGAAGGGGGACATGTATCCTTATAACTAGAATACACACACATTGTGGGGACGGGTTCATGAAGACAGGGAAGGAGAGATTATTGGGTGTATTACCAAGTGACATGAATAAATATATATGTTTAATCTGTGCGGACAATCAGATAGTTTATTATTGCTATCTACTTGATTGAAAATAGTGTCTTGTTCGAAATACAATATGGCCGATTAGCTCGTGAAAGTCAAAAAATATTAAAGAGAAAGTTACAATGTTGATACTGGACCTATGGCTTTTAATGGACTCACTAACATACTTGGTTGGGTAATGGGATTGAGGGCTGGAGGGGGGGGAGAGTATAGGTAATTCTCGATATGTGGAGTGGAATAAATCTAAGTAATATGTTGCATGTGAGTATTGCTGAGTTATGGGGGGTGCGAACAATAAGATGCGCCCATCTGATATAGAAATCGTCAAAGCACTGAATACAACAGATAGAACGTATTTGAGATTATCGCCGAATTGGAAATTATTACGTAGGGTTGATAAGGGAGAAGGGGCAGATGTATCCTTATAACTACAATACACACACATTGTGGGGACAGGTTCATGAAGAAAGGGAGGGAAATATTATTGGGTGCATTACATAGTGACATATCTAAATATAAAAGTGTTGTATTCTCAGAGAATCAGATAACTTCGTATTGCTATCTAACTAATTGAAAGAAGTCTCTGGGTTGAAACACAATATGGCCGACTAACTCGTCAACATGAGTATATATTAAAGAGGATGTTGCAATATTGGTACTAGAGCTATGACTTTTAGTAGACTCACGAACGTAAATGGCTGGGTAATGGGATTGAGGGTTGGAGGGGGGGGAGAGTATAGGTAATTCTGGATATGTGGAATGCAATAAATCTATGTAATATATGGTATGTGAGTATTGCTGAGTTATGAGGGGTGCGAACAATAAGATGTGCTCATCTGATATAGACATTTTCTTAGTCCTGTATGGATAAGATAGAGCCAATTTGTGATTGTCACCGATTGGGGATTATCACGTAGGGTTCACAAGGGAGAAGGGGCAGATGTGTCCATATAACTAGAATACACATACATTGTGAGGACAGGTTCATGAAGAAAGGGAGGGACATATTATTGGGTGCATTGCCAATGACATGACTGAATATATAAGTTTAATGTGTGCCGAGAATTAGATAGTTTCTTATTGCTATCTAACTGATTGAAAGAAGTCTCAGGGTTGAAACACAATATGGCCGACTAACTCGTCAACATCAGTATATATTAACGAGGATGTTGCAATATTGGTATTAGAGCTATGACTGTTAGTGGACTCACCTACGTAAATGGCTTGGTAATGGGATTGAGGGCTGGGTGGTGGGGGGAGAGTTTAGGTAATTCTGGACATGTGGAATGCAATAAATGTAAGTTAAATGGTATGTGAATATTGCTGAGTTATGAGGGGTGCGAACAATAAGATGCGCTCATCTGATATAGACATCGTCAAAGCACTGTATACAACACATAGAACGCATTTGAGATTATCGCCGAATTGGAAATTATTACGTAGGGTTGATAAGGGAGAAGGGGCAGATGTATCCTTATAACTACAATACACACACATTGTGGGGACAGGTTCATGAAGAAAGGGAGGGACATAGTATTGGGTGTATTACAAAGTGACATATTTAAATATAACAGTGTTGTATTCTCAGAGAATCAGATAATTTCGTATTGCTATCTAACTAATTGAAAGAAGTCTCGTGGTTGAAACACAATATTGCCGACTAACTCGTCAACATGAGTATATATTAAAGAGGATGTTGCAATATTGGTACTAGAGCTATGACTTTTAGTAGACTCACGAACGTAAATGGCTGGGTAATGGGATTGAGGGCTGGAGGGGGGGGGAGAGTATAGGTAATTCTCGATATGTGGAATGCAATAAATCTAAGTAATATGTTGCATGTGAGTATTGCTGAGTTATGAGGGGTGCGAACAATAAGATGTGCTCATCTGATATAGACATCTTCATAGCACTGTATGGATCATATAGAACCTATTTGAGATTATCGCCGATTGGAAATTATCACGTAGAGGTAACAAGGGAGAGGGTGGAGATGTATCCTTATAACTAGAATACACACACACTGTGGGGTCAGGATCATGACGAAAGGGACAGCAATATTATTGGGTGTATTACCAAGTTACGTGTTTAAATATGATAGTGTAGTATGTTAAACGATTCTGATTACTTCGTATTGCTATCTACTGGATTGAAAGAAGCTTCTTGTTGTTAACACAATATGGGCGATTAGTTCGTCAAACTCAGTAAATATTAAAGAGACTGTTACAAAATTGGTACTGGAAGGATAGCTTTTAATGGACTCACTATCGTAAATGGGTGCATAATGAGAATACGGGATGAGTTGGTGGGGGGGAGAGAGTATAGGTAATTCTGGATATGTGGAATGCAATAAATCTAAGTAATATGGTATGTGAGCAGTGCTGAGTATGAGGGGTGCGAACAATAAGATGTGCTCATCTGATATAGACATCTTCATAGCACTGTATGGATCAGATAGAGCCAATTTGTTATTGTCACCGATTGGACATTATCACGTAGGGTTCACAAGGGAGAAGGGGCAGATGTATCCTTATAACTAGAATACACACACATTGTGGGGACAGGTTCATGAAGAAAGGGAGGGAAATATTATTGGGTGCATTACAAAGTGACATATTTAAATATACACGTGGTGTATGCTAAGAGAATCAGATAACTTCGTATTGCTATCTACCTAATTGACAGAAGTCTCTGGGTTGAAACACAATATGGCCGACTAACTCGTCAACATGCGTATATATTAAGGAGGATGTTGCAATATTGGTACTAGAGCTATGACTTTTAGTGGACTCACGAACGTAAATGGCTGGGTAATGGGATTGAGGGCTGGATGGGGGGGGGAGAGTATAGGTAATTCTGGATATGTGGAATGCAATAAATCTAAGTAATACGGTATGTGAGCATTGCTGAGTATGAGGGGTGCGATCAATAAGATGTGCTCATCTGATATAGACATCTTCATAGCACTGGATGGATCAGATAGAACCAATTTGTGATTGTCATCAATTGGACATTATCACGTAGGGTTCACAAGGGAGAAGGGGCTGATGTATCTTTATAACTAGAATAGACACACATTGAGGGGTCATTTTCATGAAGAAAGGGACGGAGATATTATTGGGTGTATTGTCAAGTGACATGACTGAATATATAAGGTTAATGTGTGCCGAGAATCAGATAGTTTCTTATTGTTATCTACTTTATTGAAAGATGTTTCTGGTTCGACACACAATATGGCCGATTAGCTCGTCAACATTAGTAAATAGTACAGAGAATGTTACAAACTTGGTACTGGAAATATGGCTGTTATTGGTCTAACGAACGTACTGTAAATAGGTGGGTAATGGGAAAGGGGGAGGAAGAGTATATGGAATTCTGGACATGTCGACTGCAATAAATATAAGTAATATCTTATGTGGGTACTGTTGAGATAGGTGGGGTGCACAAATAAGATGTGCTCATCTGATATAGACACCTTCATAGCAATGTATGCAGCAGATAGAACCAACTTGTGATTGTGACCGGTTGGAAATTATCACGTAGAGTTGAAAAGGAGGAAGGGGGACATGTATCCTTATAACTAGAATACACACACATTGTGGGGACAGGTTCATGAAGACAGGGAAGGAAAGATTATTGGGTGTATTACCAAGTGACATGAATAAATATATATGTTTAATCTGTGCGGACAATCAGATAGTTTATTATTGCTATCTACTTGATTGAAAATAGTGTCTTGTTCGAAATACAATATGGCCGATTAGCTCGTGAAAGTCAATAAATATTAAAGAGAAAGTTACAATGTTGATACTGGACCTATGGCTTTTAATGGACTCACTAACATACTTGGTTGGGTAATGGGATTGAGGGCTGGAGGGGGGGAGAGTATAGGTAATTCTCGATATGTGGAATGCAATAAATCTAAGTAATATGTTGCATGTGAGTATTGCTGAGTTATGAGGGGTGCGAACAATAAGATACGCTCATCTGATATAGAAATCGTCAAAGCACTGTATACAACAGATAGAACGTATTTGAGATTATCGCCGAATTGGAAATTATTACGTAGGGTTGATAAGGGAGAAGGGGCAGATGTATCCTTATAACTACAATACACACACATTGTGGGGACAGGTTCATGAAGAAAGGGAGGGAAATATTATTGGGTGCATTACATAGTGACATATTTAAATATAAAAGTGTTGTATTCTCAGAGAATCAGATAACTTCGTATTGCTATCTAACTAATTGAGAGAAGTCTCTGGGTTGAAACACAATATGGCCGACTAACTCGTCAACATGAGTATATATTAAAGAGGATGTTGCAATATTGGTACTAGAGCTATGACTTTTAGTAGACTCACGAACGTAAATGGCTGGGTAATGGGATTGAGGGTTGGAGGGGGGGGGAGAGTATAGGTAATTCTCGATATGTGGAATGCAATAAATCTATGTAATATACGGTATGTGAGTATTGCTGAGTTATGAGGGGTGCGAACAATAAGATGTGCTCATCTGATATAGACATTTTCTTAGTCCTGTATGGATAAGATAGAGCCAATTTGAGATTATCGCCGAATTGGAAATTATTACGTAGGGTTGATAACGGAGAAGGGGCAGATGTATCCTTATAACTACAATACACACACATTGTGGGGACAGGTTCATGAAGAAAGGGAGGGACATATTATTGGGTGTATTACAAAGTAACATATTTAAATATACAAGTGTTGTATGCTCAGAGAATCAGATAATTTCGTATTGCTATCTAACTAATTGAAGATGTCTCTGGGTTGAAACACAATATGGCCGACTAACTCGTCAACATGAGTATATATTAAAGAGGATGTTGCAATATTGGTACTAGAGCTATGACTTTTAGTAGACTCACGAACGTAAATGGCTGGGTAATGGGATTGAGGGTTGGAGGGGGGGGTAGAGTATAGGTAATTCTCGATATGTGGAATGCAATAAATCTATGTAATATACGGTATGTGAGTATTGCTGAGTTATGAGGGGTGCGAACAATAAGATGTGCTCATCTGATATAGACATTTTCTTAGTCCTGTATGGATAAGATAGAGCCAATTTGAGATTATCGCCGAATTGGAAATTATTACGTAGGGTTGATAAGGGAGAAGGGGCAGATGTATCCTTATAACTACAATACACACACATTGTGGGGACAGGTTCATGAAGAAAGGGAGGGACATATTATTGGGTGTATTACAAAGTAACATATTTAAATATACAAGTGTTGTATGCTCAGAGAATCAGATAATTTCGTATTGCTATCTAACTAATTGAAGATGTCTCTGGGTTGAAACACAATATGGCCGACTAACTCGTCACCATGAGTATATATTAAGGAGGATGTTGCAATATTGGTACTAGAGCTATGACTTTTAGTAGACTCACGAACGTGAATGGTAGGGTAATGGGATTAAGGGCTGGAGGGGGGGAGAGTATAGGTAATTCTGGATATGTGGAATGCAATAAATCTAAGTACTATGGTATGTGAGCATTGCTGAATATGAGGGGTGCGAACAATAAGATGCGCTCATCTGATATAGAAATCGTCAAAGCACTGTATACAACAGATAGAACGCATTTGAGATTATCGCCGAATTGGAAATTATTACGTAGGGTTGATAAGGGAGAAGGGGCAGATGTATCCTTATAACTACAATACACACATTGTGGGGACAGGTTCATGAAGAAAGGGAGGGACATAGCATTGGGTGTATTACAAAGTAACATATGTAAATATAACAGTGTTGTATTCTCAGAGAATCAGATAATTTCGTATTGCTATCTAACTAATTGAAAGAAGTCTCTGGGTTGAAACACAATATGGCCGACTAACTCGTCAACATGAGTATATATTAAAGAGGATGTTGCAATATTGGTACTAGAGCTATGACGTTTAGTAGACTCACGAATGTAAATGGCTGGGTAATGGGATTGAGGGCTGGATGGGGGGGGGGGAGAGTATAGGTAATTCTGGATATGTGGATTGCAATAAATCTAAGTAATATGTTGCATGTGAGTATTGCTGAGTTATGAGGGGTGCGAACAATAAGATGTGCTCATCTGATATAGACATCTTCATAGCACTGTATGGATCATATAGAACCTATTTGAGATTATCGCCAATTGGAAATTATCACGTAGAGGTAACAAAGGAGAGGGTGGAGATGTATCCTTATAACTAGAATACACACACACTGTGGGGTCAGGATCATGACGAAAGGGACAGCAATATTATTGGGTATATTACCAAGTTACGTTTTTAAATATGATAGTGTAGTATGTTAAACGATTCTGATTACTTCGTATTGCTATCTACTGGATTGAAAGAAGCTTCTTGTTGGTAACACAATATGGGCGATTAGTTCATCAAAATCAGTAAATATTAAAGAGACTGTTACAACATTGGTACTGCAAGGATAGCTTTTAATGGACTCACTATCGTAAATGGGTGCATAATGAGAATAAGGGATGAGTTGGTGGGGGGGGAGAGAGTATAGGTAATTCTGGATATGTGGAATGCAATAAATCTAAGTAATATGGTATGTGAGCATTGCTGAGTATGAGGGATGCGAACAATAAGATGTGCTCATCTGAAATAGACATCTTCATAGCACTGTATGGATCAGATAGACCCAATTTGTGATTGTCACCGATTGGACATTATCACGTAGGGTTCACAAGGGAGAAGGGGCAGATGTATCCTTATAACTAGAATACACACACATTGTGGGGACAGGTTCATGAGCAAAGGGACGGAAATAGTATTGGGTGTATTACCAAGTGACATGAATAAATATATACGTTTAATGTGTGCTAAGAATCAGATAGTTTCTTATTGCTTTCTACTTCATTGAAAGAAGTCTCTAGTTCGAAACAGAATATGGCCAACTACCTCCTCAATATCAATATATATTAAAGAAACAGTTACAATTTTGATACTGGAACTATGGCTTTTAATGGACTCACTAACATACATGGCTGGGTAATGGGAATGAGGGCTGGAGGGGGGTGGAAAGTATAGGTAATTCTGGATATGTGGATTGCAATAAATGTAAGTTACATGGTATGTGAGTATTGCTGAGTTATGAGGGGTGCGAACAATAAGATGCGCTCATCTGATATAGAAATCGTCAAAGCACTGTATACAACAGATAGAACGTAGTTGAGATTATCGCCGAATTGGAAATTATTACGTAGGATTTATAAGGAAGAAGGGGCAGATGTATCCTTATAACTACAATACACACACATTGTGGGGACAGGTTCATGAAGAAAGGGAGGGAAATATTATTGGGTGTATTACAAAGTAACATATTTAAATATACAAGTGTGGTATGCTCAGAGAATCAGATAATTTCGTATTGCTATCTAACTAATTGAAGATGTCTCTGGGTTGAAACACAATATGGCCGACTAACTCGTCACCATGAGTATATATTAAGGAGGATGTTGCAATATTGGTACTAGAGCTATGACTTTTAGTAGACTCACGAACGTGAATGGTAGGGTAATGGGATTGAGGGCTGGAGGGGGGGCGGGAGAGTATAGGTAATTCTGGATATGTGGAATGCAATAAATCTAAGTACTATGGTATGTGAGCATTGCTGAGTATGAGGGGTGCGAACAATAAGATGTGCTCATCTGATATAGACATCTTCATAGCACTGTATGGATCAGATAGAACCAATTTGTGATTGTCACCGATTGGACATTATCACGTAGGGTTCACAAGGGATATGGGGCAGATGTATCCTTATAACTAGAATACACATACATTGTGGGGACAGGTTCATGAGCAAAGGGACGGAAATAGTATTGAGTGTATTACCAAGTGACATGAATAAATATATACGTTTAAGGTGTGCTGAGAATCAGATAGTTTCTTATTGCTATCTACTTCATTGAAAGAAGTCTCTAGTTCGAAACAGAATATGGCCAACTACCTCCTCAATATCAATATATATTAAAGAAACAGGTACGATTTTGATACTGGAACTATGGCTTTTAATGGACTCACTAACATACATGGCTGGGTAAAGGGAATGAGGGCTGGAGGGGGGTGGAAAGTATAGGTAATTCTGGATATGTGGATTGCAATAAATGTAAGTTAAATGGTATGTGAGTATTGCTGAGTTATGAGGGGTGCGAACAATAAGATGCGCTCATCTGATATAGAAATCGTCAAAGCACTGTATACAACAGATAGAACGCATTTGAGATTATCGCCGAATTGGAAATTATTACGTAGGGTTCATAACGGAGAAGGGGCAGATGTATCCTTATAACTAGAATACACACACAATGTGGGGGCAGGTTCATGAAGAAAGGGAGAGAAATATTATGTGGTGTATTGCAAAGTGACATGACTGAATATATAAGTTTAATGTGTGCCGAGAATCAGATAATTTCGTATTGCTATCTAACTGATTGAAAGAAGTCTCTGGGTTGAAACACAATATGGCCGACTAACTCGTCAACATCAGTATATATTAAAGAGGATGTTGCAATATTGGTACTAGAGCTATGACTGTTAGTGGACTCACTAACGTAAATGGCTGGGTAATGGGATTGAGGGCTGGAGGGGGGGCGGGAGAGTATAGGTAATTCTGGATATGTGGAATGCAATACATCTAAGTACTATGGTATGTGATTATTGCTGAGTTATGAGGGGTGCGAACAATAAGATGTGCTCATCTGATATAGACATCTTCATAGCACTGTATGGATCAGATAGAGCCAATTTGTTATTGTCACCGATTGGACATTATCACGTAGAGGTAACAAGGGAGAGGGTGGAGATGTATCCTTATAACTAGAATACACACACACTGTGGGGTCAGATTCATGACGAAAGGGACAGCAATATTATTGGGTGTATTACCAAGTTACATGTTTAAATATGATAGTGTAGTATGTTAAAAGATTCTGATTACTTCGTATTGCTATCTACTGGATTGAAAGAAGCTTCTAGTTGGTAACACAATATGGGCGATTAGTTCGTCAAAATCAGTAAATATTAAAGAGACTTTTACAAAATTGGTACTGGAAGTATGGCTTTTAATGGACTCACTATCGTAAATGGGTGCATAATGAGAATAAGGGGGAAGTTGGGGGGGGGAGAGTATAAGTAATTCTGGATATGTGGAATGCAATAAATCTAAGTAATATGGTATGTGAATATTGCTGAGTTATGAGGGATGGAATAATAAGTTGCGCTCATCTGACATAGACATATTCATAGCAATGTATGCAGAAGATAGAACCACCTTGTGATTGTCACCGAGTGGAAATTATCACGTAGAGTTGAAAAGGAGGAAGGGGGACATGTATCCTTATAACTAGAATACACACACATTGTGGGGACAGGTTCATGAAGAAAGGGACAGAAATATTATTGGGTCTATTGCCAAGTGACATGACTGAATATATAAGTTTAATGTGTGCCCAGAATCAGATAGTGTCTTGTTGCTATCTACTTTATTGAAAGAAGTGTCCTGTTCGACACACAATATGGCCGATTAGCTCGTCAACATCAGTAAATAGTACAGAGAATGTTACAAAATTGGTACTGGAAATATGGCTTTTATTGGTCTAACGAACGTAAATAGGTGGGTAATGGGAAAGGGGGAGGAAGAGTATATGGAATTCTGGACATGTCGACTGCAATAAATATAAGTAATATCTTATGTGGGTACTGTTGAGATAGGAGGGGTGCAAAAATAAGATGTGCTCATCTGATATAGACATCTTCATAGCAATGTATGCAGGAGATAGAACCAATTTGTGATTATCACCGATTGGAAAGTATCACGTAGGGTTGACAAGGGAGAAGGGGCAGATGTATCCTTATAACTAGAATACACACACATTGTGGGGACAGGTTCATGAAGAAAGGGACGGAAAGACTATTGGGTGTATTACCAAGTGACATGACTGAATATATAAGTTTAATGTGTGCCGAGAATCAGATAGTGTCTTATAGCTATCTACTTGATTGAGAAAAGTGTCTTGTTCGAGATACAATATGGCCTATTAGCTCGTGAAAATCAGTAAATATTAAAGAGAATGTTACAATCTCGGTACTGGAGGTATGATTGTTAGTGGACTCACTAACGTAAAAGCTGGGCAATGGGACTTGAGGAGGTGGAGGGGGGAGAGTATAGGTAATTCTGGATATGTGGAATGCAATAAATCGAAGTTAAATGGTATGTGAGTATTGCTGAGTTATGAGGGGTGCGAAAAATAAGATGTGCTCATCTGATATAGACATCTTCATAGCAATGTATGCAGGAGATAGAACCAATTTGTGATTATCACCGATTGGAAAGTATCACGTAGGGTTGACAAGGGAGAAGGGGCAGATGTATCCTTATAACTAGAATACACACACATTGTGGGGACAGGTTCATGAAGAAAGGGACGGAAAGACTATTGGGTGTATTACCAAGTGACATGACTGAATATATAAGTTTAATGTGTGCCGAGAATCAGATAGTGTCTTATAGCTATCTACTTGATTGAGAAAAGTGTCTTGTTCGAGATACAATATGGCCTATTAGCTCGTGAAAATCAGTAAATATTAAAGAGAATGTTACAATCTCGGTACTGGAGGTATGATTGTTAGTGGACTCACTAACGTAAAAGCTGGGCAATGGGACTTGAGGAGGTGGAGGGGGGAGAGTATAGGTAATTCTGGATATGTGGAATGCAATAAATCGAAGTTAAATGGTATGTGAGTATTGCTGAGTTATGAGGGGTGCGAAAAATAAGATATGCCCATCTGGTATAGACATCTTCGCAGCACTGTATGTAGGAGATAGAACCTATTTGAGATTATCGCCGATTGTTAAATATCACGTAGAGGTGACAGGGGAGAAGGGACAGATGTATCCATATAATAGAATACACACAGATTGTGTGTACAAGTTCATGAAGATAGCAAGAAACTTATTATTGGGTGTATTATCAAATGACATTAATAAATCTGTAAGTATATTTAAATACTAAAGAGAATGTTACTGTATTGGTAATGGAACTATGGTGTGGAATTGACATGGGAACAATAAATACATATTGGTCTATTTCAACTTAACATTGGGAAAAGAATGTCTTTCTATTGAAAGAGCCGGAACTGTACAGCATTATTAATAGTGTTTGGGGGGGGGCTGAAAGGCAAATGAATTTAGACGAATTGCTGTGGGAACAAGTTTTGATTCTGTGCCTATTGGCTAGTCTAGCCAGAGTTATCTGGGAAACACAGTTTTGTTCATAGTCTCAATCTACTGCTTTCAAGAAAAATACTGAACTGTATACTTACAGTTTGCCATCAAGCATGTCTGAGAGCTATGATCAGGCATAATCCTTAAGCTTAGTGATTGTGAATGTTGCTACTTATTTGGAGCTCTCTTCGAAAGGCGCCACCATGGTTCGCGGAGAGGAGGGAAATTTTGAGTTTTTGCTTTACCAGATATCTAGACTATACTTTTCCTAAGTTTCTTTTCAAAAGATTCCTTTGCAAATATAATATGTCCCAGCAAAGGTTTAAAATAAGTTGTTTCCTGCATAGACTCTGAAAAGTCAGCATACTATCCAAATGCAAAATTTTATGACGCAAAACTTAAGTGAAGTGAGATAGAATGTAAAACTCCACTCCTTGAGGATTGAAACAGCTAACTTCAGTGTAATCAACAAGAAAATATATGTCATGCATGAAAGGAGTTACACCATCTTATGTTTGGGAAGAACAATATGTATTACAAAATATCATCTTGGAATTGTAGAGGTAGGGAGCAACGGAAGGGAACAGGACCGTGTCTGGAATTGCTTTGGGTCCTCATGGTCCTCGTTCAAAACACCCCTGACTGCCTTTGGTGTTGTGTGTTTGAAAGGAACCGCGTCGTTCATTGTTGATTGGAAGTGCTTTCTTATCTTGTGCATCAGTTGTTTTTGATCAGAATTAAAAAGAGCGCATTTATAATAGCTTCTAGACCTACTCTTGAACCAAAGGGCTGCCCTGTCCCTGAGAAAGAGTAAGACAATGAAAGCTTCCATTGTTGTTAACCCTGATGACAGTACTAGCACAAACAGACAATTTGAGCAGTTGAGATCTTCAATGTAGTAATGGATCAGGTTATGAGATGAACAAGAAGTCAGTGTTCTGACCAGAAGGAACACTATCAAGATCTTTCTTGTTTAGACCCACGCTATTTCAAAGAATTTAAAGGACAAAGCTTGCCCAAGTGGCTTCTAAAGTTGCATGCAAAACATCGTGCTGGGTATCATCACATTAAAAGAGCAACTTATAGACTTTCGAGAGATATTTCCATGACTAGGAAAAGCAATACCAGGGACCTACAGAGTACAGTAGACTTAAGGAGCTATAGATGATTGAATTGAGTATAAAAATGAAGATAATGGGGATGATGATGATACTGATAATGATGATGATGATGACTTATGTCAGGTGAGTTATATAGATTGTGTGTTAAATTTTGTCGCTCACGCTTTTCTATGTGTGTTTCAGCTTCTGTACCAGTTAAACCTACAGTCAACAGCATAAGAATATATGGTGGCTATAACCATTAAAGTGAAAAACTTTGATAGAGTGACAAATAGAAAGAAACATAAAACATAGCGGATAAACTGATCGAATCGGTAAAATTGTCGTTTTTTTGTGGGGGATGCAGGGGGTTCGCAAGAGAGAGCAAATTCTATGATAGATGTTCTATATAGCTGCTCTTCAGTAATACATAATCGGGGATAATGAATGATATTTGGGATTCGCATATGATCTGACACTAATAATTAGAAACTCTCTGGGTCCACAGTAGATACAGCACTTACTGTACTCCACCGTTATATACGCACACCTTGTGGGGACACTTAACTTATATAACATAGAGTTCAGACACTGATAATTAGAAACTCTTGAGGTCAACAGTAGATGTAGGACTTACTCTATTGTAGTGATATATACACTCACCTTGTGGGGACATTTAAGTTATATAACATAAAGTTCAGACACTGATAATTAGACACTTTTGGGGCCACAGTAGATATAGGACTTACTATATTTTAGTGATGTATACACACACCTTGTGGGGACATTTAAGTTATATAACATAAAGTTCAGACACTGATAATTAGACACTCTCGGGGTCGACAGTAGATATAGGGCTTACTGTATTGTAGTGATGTATACACACACCTTGTGGGGACAGTTAAGTTATATAACATAAAGTTCAGACACTGATAATTAGGCACTTTTGGGGCCACAGTAGATATAGGACTTACTATATTGTAGTGATGTATACACTCACCTTGTGGGGACATTTAAGTTATATAACATAAAGTTCAGACACTGATAATTAGACACTCTCGGGGTTCACAGTAGATATAGGACTTACTATATTTTAGTGATGTATACACACACCTTGTGGGGACATTTAAGTTATATAACATAAAGTTCAGACACTGATAATTAGACACTCTCAGGGTCGACAGTAGATATAGGGCTTACTATATTGTAGTGATATATACACTCACCATGTGGGGACATTTAAGTTATATAACATAAAGGTCAGACACTGATAATTAGACACTCTCGGGGTCGACAGTAGATATAGGGCTTACTATATTATAGTGATGTATACACACACCTTGTGGGGACATTTAAGTTATATAACATAAAGTTCAGACACTGATAATTAGACACTCTCGGGGTCAACAGTAGATATAGGACTTGCTATATTATAGTGATG
This sequence comes from Mastigias papua, assembly GCA_964019165.1. Lineage (NCBI taxonomy): Eukaryota > Metazoa > Cnidaria > Scyphozoa > Rhizostomeae > Mastigiidae > Mastigias > Mastigias papua. The sequence goes on from OZ025285.1 coordinate 2,529,012, forward strand.
TATACACACACCTTGTGGGGACATTTAAGTTATATAACATAAAGCTCAGACACTGATAATTGGACACTCTCGGGGTCCACATAGGACTTACTATATTATAGTGATATACACACGCACCTTGTGGGGAGATTTAAGTTATATAACATAAAGTTCAGACACTGATAGCAGGGGCCGCGCAACAGGGGGGAGGCCGGGGTGGCCATGGCCCCTCCACTTTTGTTCAGATATAAATTTTTCAGTTGGAAAGCTGTGTGATGCTTAGTAGCTTTGCTTCAGTAACATTTCTACAACCCGTAATAATGATTTTAGTTAAGAATTAGGAGCATAGAGGAAAGGAATTTTACTCCAGAGTTGGTGCATTGGCTTTATCTAAGCCAATTCCAGAAATTTGACTTTTTCTGAACTTGTTTGGCCTAGAAAATTTAGTTTGGTTTAGACGATTTATTTGGCTTTTTGGCTCTTTTCATTTCTATAAAAGATTAGCTCCGATAGTAAAAAGTTATCATCAGCAGTAGGTTGATTATAATAAGCCTGTGACCATTGATTTTCGTTGGCTTACATTCCCTGACCTTCTGTGTGGTGATATGAGAAAACGTTACGTGTTGTTGTTGACTTTCGACATCATGCTTTCCTGTATATTTCAACCAGTCTTCAAGCCATTTCTACAACCAAAAGATCACTAATACCAAATATCGTTTTCATTGTGAAAGTTGTATTGGTCAGTGGTGCTACGACTGCAACACCTGAAAGATCTTTTTCTATGGCTAGAAGAATTAAAACATGGCTACGGTCAACAATGAAACAGCAGAGATTCAACTCACTTTCTATTTTGAATTCAAGCAAAGTTCTTGTAGATAAGCTGCCACTGGTCAAAGTTGCTAATGAATTTGTTGAAAAGCGTCCAAATCGCAGAAACGAATTTTGTTTGTTTACAGAGAGCGATTTAAAGAGCCAATAGCTTCAACAACTGGACAGAGATCTTAACATTTAGACTTCTATACTTTTTGTCTAAAGCAGTGTCTCCCAACCACCGTGCCGCGGCACACTAGTGTACTGTAAGAGATCATCAGGTCTCCTGTGAAACACTGCAAACTCTCGCTTCATTTGTCAAAGAATTACTGATTCCACGCAGACAATGAATCGTCTTATGCTTATCTTAATGAACTGGCTGCAGTTGGTAATCAGTTATGCTTTGAGAGACAGCAGAAGTGACAAACGATTGATAAATATATTAGATATTAGGAAATAAGGAATCAACCAGGGGCTGTACTTCACTAGCTGTGTATTTTCACATATTAATTTGGTGGTATCCCGTGTGATTTTTTTATGTAGAACAGGTGCCGTATCATAAAAATGGTTGGGGACACACTAGTCTAAAGCACAATGATAATCGGTAATATAACTATACAACTATACATAACTCATATATATATATATATATATATATATATATATATATATATATATATATATATATATATATATATATATATATATATATATATATATATATATATATACGAGAATTATAAAAATAAATTACGAGATATATTTGTAAGCTTGGCCCCCCCCCCCCCACTTTTGAAATCAATGTGCGGCCACTGGATAATTAAACACTCTTGGGGTCCACAGTAGATATAGAACTTACTATATTGTAGTCATGTATACACACACCTTGTGGGGACATTTAAGTTATATAACATAAAGTTCAGACACTGATAATTAGACACTTTTGGGGTCGACAGTAGATATAGAGATATAAAACTTATTATATTTTAGTGATATATACACACACCTTGTTGGGACATTTAAGTTATATAACATAAAGTTCAGACACTGATAATTAGACACTCTCGGGGTCGACAGTAGATATAGAGATTTACAACTTACTATATTTTAGTGATATATACACACACCTTGTGGGGACACTTAAGTTATATAACATAAAGTTCAGACACTGATAATTAGACACTTTTGGGGCCACAGTAGATATAGGACTTACTATATTTTAGTGATGTATACACACACCATGTGGGGACATTTAAGTTATATAACATAAAGTTCAGACACTGATAATTAGACACTCTTGGGGTTCACAGTAGATATAGGACTTACTATATTGTAGTGATGTATACACACACCTTGTGGGGACAGTTAAGTTATATAACATAAAGTTCAGACACTGATAATTAGACACTTTTGGGGCCACAGTAGATATAGGACTTACTATATGGTAGTGATGTATACACACACCTTCTGGGGATATCTAAGTTATATAACATAAAGTTCAGACACTGATAATTAGACACTCTCGGGGTTCACAGTAGATATAGGACTTGCTATATTTTAGTGATGTATGCACACACCTTGTGGGGACATTTAAGTTATATAACATAAAGTTCAGACACTGATAATTAGACACTCTCGGGGTCGACAGTAGATATAGGGCTTACTGTATTGTAGTGATGTATACACACACCTTCTGGGGACAGTTAAGTTATATAACATAAAGTTCAGACACTGATAATTAGACACTTTTGGGCCACAGTAGATATAGGACTTACTATATTGTAGTGAGGTATACACTCACCTTGTGGGGACATTTAAGTTATATAACATAAAGTTCAGACACTGATAATTAGACACTCTCGGGGTCGACAGTAGATATAGGGCTTACTATATTGTAGTGATATATACACTCACCATGTGGGGACATTTAAGTTATATAACATAAAGGTCAGACACTGATAATTAGACACTCTCGGGGTCGACAGTAGATATAGGACTTACTATATTATAGTGATGTATACACACACCTTCTGGGGAGAGTTAAGTTATATAACATAAAGTTCAGACACTGATAATTAGACACTCTCGGGGTCAACAGTAGATATAGGACTTACTATATTATAGTGATGTATACACACACCTTCTGGGGACAGTTAAGTTATATAACATAAAGTTCAGACACTGATAATTAGACACTTTTGGGGCCACAGTAGATATAGGACTTACTATATTATAGTGATGTATACACACACCTTGTGGGGACATTTAAGTTATATAACATAAACTTCAGACACTGATAATTAGACACTCTTGAGGTCCACAGTAGATATAGGACTTACGATATTGTAGTGATGTATACACACACCTTGTGAGGACATTTAAGTTCTATGACATAGAGGTCAGACACTGATAATTAGACACTCTTGAGGTCAACAGTAGATATAGGACTTACTATATTATAGTGATGTATACACACACCTTGTGGGGATATCTAAGTTATATAACATAGAGTTCAGACACTGATAATTAGACACTCTTGGGGTTCACAGTAGATATGGGACTTACTATATTGTAGTGATGTATACACACACATTGTTGGGACAGTTAAGTTATATAACATGAAGTTCAGACACTGATAATTAGACACTGTTGGGGCCACAGTAGATATAGGACTTACTATATTGTAATGATGTATACACTCACCTTGTGGGGACATTTAAGTTATATAACATATAGTTCAGACACTGATAATTAGACACTCTCGGGGTTCACAGTAGATATAGGACTTACAATATTTTAGTGATGTATACACACACCTTGTGGGGACATTTAAGTAATATAACATAAAGTTCAGACACTGATAATTAGACACTCTCGGGATCGACAGTAGATATAGGGCTTACTATATTGTAGTGATATATACACTCACCATGTGGGGAGATTTAAGTTATATAACATAAAGGTCAGACACTGATAATTAGACACTCTCGGGGTCGACAGTAGATATAGGGCTTACTATATTATAGTGATGTATACACACACCTTGTGGGGACATTTAAGTTATATAACATAAAGTTCAGACACTGATAATTAGACACTCCTGAGGTCCACAGTAGATATAGGACTTACGATATTGTAGTGATGTATACACACACCTTGTGAGGACATTTAAGTTATATGACATAGAGGTCAGACACTGATAATTAGACACTCTTGGGGTCCACAGTAGATATAGGGCTTACTATAATGTAGTGATATATACACTCACCTTGTGGGGACATTTAAGTTATATAACATAAAATTCAGACACTGATAATTAGACACTCTCAGAGTTCACAGTAGATATAGGACTTACTATATTGTAGTGATGTATACACACACCTTGTGGGGACATTTAAGTTATATAAGATAAAATTCAGACACTGATAATTAGACACTCTCACAGTCAACAGTAGATATAGGACTTAATATATTATAGTGATGTATACACTCACCTTGTGGGGACATTTATGTTATATAACATAAAGTTCAGACACTGATAATTAGACACTCTTGAGGTCCACAGTAGATATAGGAGGTACTATATTGTAGCGATGTATACACACGCCTTTTGAGGACATTTGCGTTATATAACATAGAGGTCAGACACTGATAATTAGGCACTCTCGGGGTCGACAGTATATATAGGTCTTACTATTATGTGGCAACTATCAATCCTAAAAGATTATAGTATACACGTTAAATGTTCTAGGTCCGATGAGTCCGTATGGACTAACTATAGTGTAGCGATATAAATATAGATATATATATATATATATATATATATATATATATATATATATATATATATATATATATATATATATATATATATATATATATATATATATATATATATATATATATATATATATATACATATATATACGATCAGTAGCTAGCGAGTAACCAGGATTTCTCCTCTTCCGGTGCAAACAGAAAGGTTGATATAATGCTCAGAAAAACCAGGAGAAAATTAAAATTTGCCACCACCTGGGATCGAACCAGGGTCTCTCGCATTCCGGGCAAGCGTCGTAACCACTAGACCATATTTATATATATATATATATATATATATATATATATATATTTATATATATATATATATATATATATATATATATATTATATATATATATATATATATATATATATATATATATATATATATATTTATATATATATATATATATATATATATATATATATATATATATATATATATATATATATTTATATATATATGATAGGCTAGTTTACGAGGAATTTGAGGTGGACCCTACTGTAGAACTGGGTAAGACTATTAAGGATAGGTTAGAGAAATTAAGGGAGGAGGATCCGTGTATAGAAGAGGTGTCTGACTATGTAGAAGGTAATAACTCTATGCTAGGTAGATTTAATCTTTTACTTAAGCTCCATAAGGGTCCTAGTAGTGTTAAGGGGCGTCCAGTCGTGTCTAATTGTGGTAGCATAACAGAGCATGTATCGGAGTATTTAGATCACCACCTGAATCCGTTGGTCAGCTTTGTTAAAAATAGAGACTCAACATTGATGACGAAGCAAACCGGAACTACATAGGACATGCACCGTAATGCCGACGTAAACAATATGATTACTTGATATGATGTAATATCGTTTAATTTAGTATATGACTTATGCTGTATCATGCTTACTTTTATTCTAGAAGCATTACATAATTATCATCCCATAGGGTATATAAGGGGTTAGGGTTCTGTTACAAGTTAGTTAGTTTCAGTGATCTGTGTAGTATAGTATATCAGATACTATCGTATTTCTGTCATCGAAACTCTGCTCTCAAGAAAACAACAAGCTTCACTAGGTCTTACGTTAAGGATACTAACCACTTTTTAACTAAACTAGATAAGTTAGGTAGCATACCGGATGGGGCTTGTCTCTGCACTGTTGATGTAGTAGGGCGTTATCCAAGTATACCCCCATGGGGAGGGTCTTGGGGCTATGACGGAAGCATCAGATGGGAGAGTTAATTCAACCGTGGCTACTGACACCCTAGTTGGGTTGGCATCCCTCGTCGTTAATGACAACTATTTTGAATTTAACGGTAAGATATATAGGCAGAAGCAAGGGGCAGCAATAGGCATGAAGTTCGCTCCGGCCTATGCTAATCTCTTTATGAGTGGGTTGGAAGAGAGGTTATTGGAGGCTTCGGTGAACAAACCACTGGTCTGGATGAGATTCATCGATGATGTTTTCTTTATTTGGACCCATGGGGAGGAGAACCTGAAGCTTTTCATCAACTATCTCAACAGTAGCCATGACACCATTAAATTTACTAGCGAGTATTCCCGGAGAAACTATTAACTTTTTAGATGTCCAGGTCACTATGGGGAAGGGGGAGTTATGACAACTGATTTGTTTTGCAAGCCAACCGATACAAATCAGTTCTTGCATAGGAAATCTTGTCATCCATGGCATACTAAGAAGGCGATCCCCGATAGTCAAGCCCTTAGGTACCGTAGGATATGTTCGGATGATCGTCAGTTTCAGAGTAGGTTATGTGAGTTGACTGGATGGTTAAACGATAGGGGCTATGAAGAGTCACTAGTTAATGAACAGATAGACAGGGTACATAGATTGGATAGGGGGAATCTTCTAGCTACGACAGGCAGGGAACCCAACCCGGGGAGGGATGATAGAATTCCATTAGTTATTACATACCATCCAGCGCTCAACAGTGTAGGGAAACATTAAGGGATCTCCACCCTATGCTTTCCAATTTGGAAGAGCATAGGTTGGTTTTTCCTGAACCTCCGGTCACTGCATTTAGATGATGTAAGAACCTTAAGGATATATTAGTTAGTGCTAGACTTACTACCAACAATAACTGTATACAAAGGGTTGTGCTCGTTGTGAAAAGTCCAGATGTCAAGTGTGTTCTATCTATGTCTGATAGTGATAGTTTCCATTCCCACGTAACTAAGAAGGAATATAAGATTAATTTTTCGTTTACTTGTTGATTCGTCGAATGTTGTGTACTTGTTTGATTGTGTTGTGTGTAATTTCCAGTATGTGGGTAGTACTAGCACGCCTTTTAGGCTTAGGATTAATAATTATAAGGCATGCTATCGTAGGTTTAGGTCAGGGTCTTCAGTTCCCCAGATGGACTTCTTTAGGCACTTTTCTGAGGAGGGACATCATGGGTTTCTGGAAGACATTTGTGTTACTATAATTGATAAGCTTGTTGGGGGAGATAGGATACGTGAGAGTTTCTGGCAACATAAGCTAGACACTGTCACACCCCAGGGCCTTAATGTTAGGGAAGTAGACACATAGTATTATTATTTATTTCAGCTTATTGGTTTGTTTTTATTTACATACTCTCCGCTGTCTACTATGTACTTTGTTTTTATTCCAGTTATTTAGGTTGCTCTACATTTTATTTATCCAGTTTTTGTTCGTATTAGGTTTCTTTGCTCTCTATATAATCTATTTAGTTTGTGTTTGGCTTTCTTTCTATTGCATTCCCCATTTACATTTGTTTTGCATGGTTTTCTCCTAACTCCAGTGGGAGGGACAGCATCATCCCCTTTAACACCCCTATCTTCTGTGCGAACTCTCATTTCCCCATTTCCCCTCTTGTCAATTTTAGGTGTTATTCATTGTAGTCCTGTTGTATTGTGTAGAGTACGGTTTTGTTTTAACATAATTATATATTGTTCCTTTGTATTATGGTTATAGATGCGCAAAATGTGGCTGGTATGATATTACTGATGAAGGCTTGTGCCGAAACGTTTTAAATAGTGTAATTTTATTTCTTAAATTCTCTCTATACTTATAAATTACTTGCTTGGTTGTAGCTTTGTGACGTTTATATATATATATATATATATATATATATATATATATATATATATATATATATATATATATATATAGACCCTCAAGAAAACATTCCAACTGTTAAAACATTTCGGAAGGCTGTTAATAACTGATGAAGGCTTGTGCCGAAACGTTTTAAGAGTTGGAATTTTTCTTGAGGGTCTATTTATGTCTTTAAAAATTTCTTTGTGATTGGAGCAATTTGAGTCATCTATATATATATATATATATATATATATATATATATATATATATATATATATATATATATATATATATATATATATATATATATATATATATATATATATATATATATATATATATATATATTCACACGTTCTAGGGAAATGTAAGGTATATAAGCATATAGTTCAAACATTGATATGTAGATACTTTTGGGGATCACAGTAGATATATGAATATGTTGTAGAAATATATACGCACTCCTTCTGAAGATATTTATGTTATATAACATAAAGTACAGACAATGAGATGAGCAAATTTTATGATAGATGTCAATACATAATCGGGGATCATGAATGATATTTGGGTTTCAAATATGATCTGAAAATTAATAATTGGGGATAGAACAACAATGTGGATTTGAACATAAAGCACATGGATATACTTCGATGAACAACTTTCCTATTTACTTTCATTCCCCATATGCTTATTCAGTTCACTCAATACATGGTGGAAAGAGTCATTTTCAAATTTTCGGTCGATCTCTAAGTAAAAGAAAGCAACTCGATAGTTGAAACTCGTTTAACGTCAGTGCAATCCACAGCTATACTCTCACCACAGTCCACACATTCCCCAAATAGATATACGCAACTTTGATCTACAATTGCACAAAGTGAGTCTACTGCAAAAGGATATCAATGATTACAGAATGTGATTTTCAGGGAAATCAGATATAAATTGTGTTGAATTTTGCAGTCAATCATCCTGGCAGAGTTAAGCTAGTTTTAACGGTAATTTAGGACTTCATAGATACGATTTTAAAAGAGTAACAGTTTGGCTGATGTAATAATGAATGAATGTGGTCAGAAATAGGATTTTTTCAGTTTGTGTATAATTTGTCCCCACAAGCACTAGGTTGGAAAAGTGACATGAGTGTTAAAATGTCCCCACAAATATACACATACACACCATACACACACCTTGTGGGGACATCACGAAGACCGTGTAGAAGGTCTGCAAATGACGTTTTAAAGGCATCTAGGCAAAGTACCTTGTGGGGACAGAAAAATTGTCCCCACAAGTACGACAGTCCCCACAAGGCTGGTGTGTAGCTACATATCTGTCCCCACAACGTAGGTCATGTCAGCACACACACACACACACACACACACACACACACACACACACACACACACACATATATATATATATATATATATATATATATATATATATATATATATATATATATATATATATATATATATATATATATATATATATATATATATATATATATATATATTATATATATATATATATTGGCAGTACCCCCCCTTGCCAATTCAAGCTGGCTACAGGCCTGGTAGATCTTCTTTTTCTCAGTTAAAGTTCACTTAGAATCAAGACGTGCCAGTGGCAGAGTCATCAGGGCCTATTGGAGGTAAATGCCCAAAGTTTTTTCAAAGTGTGGTGCTATACCCTGGTCAAAAAGTCTCAGAAGAACGTAATCTCCGCGAAAGGTTCTGTGTGTTTGGACACCTAGTGACTATATCGGAATACTACAGTTTGAGAGCATTATCAAGTGTTTTTTCAGCTGAATTTGCTAGAATTAAGTAATTCCTTTTTCGAAATATACAGCATGATCCCACAGTTGTAGTGATAATCACTGTTTTGATGGTTGTTATGAAAATGATGTGAAAGTAAGAGAAAGAAGTCAATTGTATTATCATATAGTTTGGTAGTGGTGTTAACGTGTAAAATGCTGGCTCTGTCTTCCGACTGGTTCCGTTTGTCCTAGGGATTCACATTTCCAGTTCTCTTTGTTTACAGTACTTATCTTGTTGTTGTTGTTATATGAGACCATTGTCCATGTCCTAAGGGATAGTAAACTCCTACTAGGCGCGTCCTCTGGGTGGCGGATGGAGGAAACCAAGCAGAAATGCAGGGAAGTCTCTTATACTCAATAAGAGACCGCGGACCAAATCCGTGGAAAGGTAGTGGTGACCCTACCACGTATTCAACCAAGAATATCGATGGAGTGGACAGAAAGGTCGAATACTCAGAACGGCGTTAACAAGAGCCCCTCGAATGAAGATGCTGTCGCGCCTGGCCGGTGCAGTTATGACCAGCAGGTGTTGCCCGTCCGTTTTCCTGCTACTACTGATGGCTCAACCAGGCCTGTACAGCGGGTGCCAGGGAGTTGAAATAGGATTACCGCTAGGTCTACTTGTTGCTGCAAACTTGCAACTTGGAATGTGAACACCATGTATCAGACTGGAAAGCTAGAGAACCTGAAGATAGAAGCAAAAAGATGAAGTTGGATGTGGTAGGTGTGAGTGAAGTTAGGTAGACTGGGTCTGGAAACTTAAATTCAGGTGGTTGGTCATTTTGTTATTCAGGAGGTGTCAGACATGAAGGAGGTATGGAGTTGCTGCTGCGGAAAAAGCTAGCGGATGCAGTGGTTGGCTGCTGGCAGGTGTCTGAAAGAGTTATAATGGTAAAAATTGCTGCTAAACATATAGGTCTGAATATAATTCAAGTATATGCCCCAAGATCACAGTGATGATGAGGTGGACTTATTCTACGAACAGCTAGACAATGTTTGAAGTCAGTGCAGATCAGGAGAAGTAGCCATAGTGATAGGAGACCTAAATGCTAAAGCGGGAGAAAGTTGTAGTGGGAATGTGGTTGGCAGTTTTGGACTAGGTGATCGGAATGCAAGAGGAGATAAATGGTTGGGCTGGTGTGAAAGTTAGGAATAAATAATTATGAACACCGGTTTTAGACATCACAAAAGACACTTGTACACATGGAAAAGCCCAGGAGGTAGAGAAAGGAATCAAATAGACTACATCACTGTCAACGAAAGATTCAGGAATAGTATAAGGCAGGTGAAAACTTACCCAGGAGCAGATTGTGGTCGAAGTTGTGATCACGTCCCTGTGGTGGCAGAAATGAGAGTGAAGCTCAAAAAGTTGAAGAAAAACAGAAGGATGAGGAAAGACTGCAGCATATTAAGAAGAGATGAAGCGATTCAAGACCGCTATACTGTAGAGGTCTCTAATAGGTACGCCATTCTGAGTGCCAATGAGGAAGGGGAAGGTGGAAAGAAGGGCTGGAGAGTGCTACAGGATGCTCTTGTTGGTGCATCACAGCATATGATTCCAACTGAGAAAAGGAGAGGAAGGAAGGCTTGGATAACTAAGAAAATTCTAGATTTGATGGAGAAGAAAAGAACTCTTAACAAAAAGTCAGAGGAGCTATGCAAAAAACTCGAGAAAAGAATTAAACGCATGTGTATAGAACGAAAAGAGGAGTTACTGAGAAAAAAATGTGAGGAATTGGAACAGCTAGAGAAGTCAAACTCAAGGTTAATGGCAGAAAAGATCAGAGAACTATCAAGGAAACGAAGAACGACAAGAAGTAAAATAATACAAGATAAATATGGGAATATCTTAGCAGAGAGAGGACAGGTACTAAAGAGATGGGAGGAGTACGTCAAAGAATTTTATGGTGATACAAGAGGCGAGAAATCAGACTTTTGAGAGGTCACACCTGACCCTTATATTTTGAAAAGAGAAGTGGAAAGACCTTGGGGAGGATGAAGTGGAGGACAGCAGAAGGGAGTGATGGTGTGGTTGTTGAAATGGTGGAGGCGGCAGGAGAGTTTGCAATAGTAAAGATTACTGAGTTGGCAAACAAAATATATCTTACTGATGTCATTCCGAAGAGGAAGGAAGAATCAGAATTTACTGTACTCCCTAAAAAGGAAGGAGCAACAGAGTGCTGTTAAACATCGAACAATCAGCATCACGAGTTAAGTGGCGAAGGTAATATTGAAAGTTATGGATAATAGATTAAAAGGAACGGTAGAGGAACATGTTGATAAAATGCAGTTTGGCTTTAGAAAAGAAAAGGGGACTTGGAACGCGATTTTTGGACTAAGAGCAATCATCGAGAGAGCTATAGAGAAGCATAAAGACTTGTACCTGTATTTCGTTGATTTTGAATGTCCTTCGATATGCTTCGACATGAGGTATTGGTGGAAGGATCAAGAGGACTAAGGATAGGTGTTACTGATTTAACCAACTTGTACTGGGGACATAGAGCTGTGGTAAAAGATGGAGATGATAAAAGTGAATTGATAAATATAAAGAGAGGAGTAAGACAGGGTTGTGTGCTCTCACCGGACATATTCTCACTTTATTCACAAGCGGTTATGAATGAACTGGAAGAGATAGAAGGCGTAAAGGTGGGAGGGTCTAACAAAGGTAATATAAGATATGCAGATGATGCTATGCTGATTGCTGACACAAATTCAAAATTGCAGAGTCTGGTTGATAAATTAGATATGGATTGCAACAGAATGGGATTGAAGAGTAACATCGGTAAGACAGAAGTGATGGGTATAACCAGGAGTAAAGGATAAACTGAGAGTAGTGGTGAATATAGGAGGTCAGATAGTAAAGCAAGTTAGTTCGTTTAGATATCTGGGAAGTGTGGTAAATGATGGTAAATGTGATGCTGAAATACCTTCAAGGATTGCTATGGGGAAAGCTACGTTTGGACAGATGAGAGGGATATTGACAAACATGAGTTTGAGCAGTGAGGTCCGATTAGGACTCTTGAAGAACTAAATACGGTCGGGAATGCTTTATGGCTGTGAAAGCTGGACAATTAGTAAAGAGATGAGAAGCAGACTGGAAGCAGCAGAAGTGTGGTTCCTCAGAAGAATGATGAGAACCCTGTGGATGGCAAGGAGAACAAACCAGGATGCAATACAGATCGCCGGCACAAAAAGAGAACTGATAGCTGTCATAAGAAAAGACAGCTAGGTTTCCTTGGGCATGTGTTGAGATGGAATGGCCCTTCATAGGAGTGATTAATGGAAAGAGAGCAAGGGAAGACAAAGACATAAATACATGGATGGGATCAAGGAGGCAGCAAATATTCAAACAACATAGGAAGTTTTTGAGAGCTATTCAGGATAGAAATTTATGGAGATCCATCGTCACCAACGTCTATCTGGACAAGGCACTGCGGTAAGGTAAGGTATTGTCAATGTGGCTTCTGAGCTTTGCTGATTTTTAATGTGAGTCGCGTTGAAATTGCTGTGAGGTAGAGACGCTGCTGAGGGTCGGTTTATTTTCACCATGGTAGGAAATTGACGTCGTAGTGCATTATAACTACTATCATTATTATTCAATTATTTGAGTAGGCGTAGGTAAATAAATGTATAGCTAATATAGCTAATAACGAAGCTAATTAAAACCTACTACTTACAAAAAAATACTTAGGATAGTACACTACAATGTAAATAATACATTTACATGGAAGAAGAAAAATAAAGCTAGCATTACATATAAATTAAGTGAAGATCAATAAATTTAAGTTAAGGAAACCGACATGGCTAACGAATTTTCTACATAACCTGCAGTTGCAATTACCTTTCCATCCTTTAATTTGCCTTTTGAATGATGGAAGAGTTTTAATGCATTTAAATTCATCGGATAGAGTATCACAGAGCTTACATCCTAAAAAGGACAAGCTCTCAATTTCATGACTAGAAGTTCGCATTTTGAGAACACGCATTGGCAAATTGTTCCTAAGATTGTTGGTTATGTCCTATTGTACACATATTTTCTTCATAAATCTCGGGTTGACATTTTGTATGGTTTTGTAGTCTTCAATCATTAGCAACTGCAGGTTTCTCCTATGCATTGGCATAGTGTATGCTTCTAACAGAAGGTATAAGGGTGTTGAAGTCATATGTTTTCAATGGAAAATCTATGTTATAAAAACAGCACATCTATCATGCTCCTTTTGACGTGTGCAAAATCGGCCGTAGTTAACAAGTTTATTTGGAATATGCTAACTAAAGCGATTATGGGTGTTACCAGGTTTTTGGTGTGGCTCACTTTCAGCAGGATCAGCTAATAGGAGCCAGCTCCGTTATTGATCTATAGTAGAAATCCGTGTGTAATGTTACATATGTACTGTGGATGTCCTTTTAGATATTCAAGCTGAATGATGGATAGTATACCATTGAAATAGCTTTTCCAAGTCAAATCCACCGGTTGCAAATATCGATTATGGAGCTTGTAAACCGGAATATCTCCCGAAAATGCATAGAAAATGACTGCAGCTTGACGTGCATTCTTTGTTAGAATGATGGGATAATAACAAACGATAGAGGAAATTCTACTGTTCTTGCTACTTATCAATCAATCGACTTGTTTCATCCTCGGACGGAGGGTTAGATGCAAGGGATCATTCATTTAGTACGTACGCACGAAGGGGGGGAGGGGGGTCAAGCAAATGCGTACGAATGCGTACAAGGGGGGAGGGGGGGTTGACACATGAAGTACGTACGCAAAGCAAAAAATTATCAGCTTTTTGCATACATCCTGCAATATTTCCATTTGCAAAGGACCCTCCACAAACAATTAATTAATGAAGTACGTATTCAGTTGAAATTACTTCTAGTACAAGGGTGTCAAACATACGGCCCGCAGGCCGAATCCGACAATGTGGCCCCTAGGAATTTTGAATAAACTGAAACCTAGCAATATTTTCCCCATTATAATAGCGGCATTTACTAGTGGCATTTACAAGGCTGAACACCCAGTTTTTCGCCGTTTTCTAGCGTCCCAGATAGGAAACATGCGATGAGTTATGTATATTTGAAAGCCCCTATTACCTAGCCCTCTCGGGTTCCGTTAACCTACCAGGCCATTGTGGCGCCATATTATACCCTACGTGGCCATTTGTTTGAACAGTATTATAGATTTTTCATGAAATACATTTGAAGTAATCATTTTAATGTCTCGTGAAAGCTTGAAAAGTCTTTCTCCGTGGTTTCAGATGCCTAGAAACTTTTTTTAGAGATGGGGGGGGGTCAACAACCAAGAGTACGTACGCAAAAGGGGGGTGAGTATCAAGCGTACGTGTGCGTACGAGGGGGGAGGGGGGTCAAATTTTAGCCAATTTAGAGCGTACGTACTAATTGAATGACCCCCAATGCTTCTCCACTCATCACGATGATATGTTGCTCTTATTGCTTCTGCATATTTCAAACCTGTCCGCTGACTGATGTTGTTAAGCCAGGTTGCCCTATGTTTTCCTCTTCTGCCATTCACTTTTCCTTCCAGAAATGTACGTTGTACTGTGCTCTGCCTTACAAAGTGTCCAAAATATTTTAATTTCTTAATCTGAATATTTTTATATAAATCAATACTGTTGCCAACTTCACAGTACATCTGTTCACTACTAACTTTACCTGCACATGAAATTCTCAGCGTTCTCAGGTAGCATCAAATTTCAAAATATGTCAATCTTTCACACATGAGCTTTGATTTTGACCATATTTCTGTTCAATATGTTAATGTAGACAATATGTATCATTGAAGGATGCGTTTTCTTGTATCTAATGATATCATTCTGGATGTTAGTACTTTGCTCATTCTGCAGAAAATTGTTTTTGTTATATCTATACGTCTTTTTATTTCTTTATCACATTTACCATCTTCTATTATTTAATGTTCCAAATAAGTAAATTTTGCTACTTGTTCTATTTCTGTACCATCTTTGGTAATGTTGATGTGTGGTTTGTTGGCTACCCTACTGATGACCATTAGTTTTGTCTTTTTGGCATTTATTTTCATACTATTTACTTTCCTAATGTCATTTTCTTTATTCACTATGGCCTGCAGATCTTCCACGTTGTCCGCAAGTTGGACTGTATCATCTGTGCATCTCAGATTATTGATGTTAGTACCACCAATTGTTACTCTTTTGCAGTCCTCAATCTGTCTGAAAATCTTCTCTGTATATAAATTGAAAAGACATGGTGAGAGACACATCCTTGCCTAACTCCTCGTTTGATCTTGACTTCATCCGACATATTCTCCTCTAAACATATGTATGCTCTCTGCGTCCAATATAAGCTTTCAATCAACCGAACATCTTTTCCATCTATTCCAATGTCTTTCAATCAGTCTATTAATTTCTCATGATTGACTCGATCAAAAGCTTTTTCATAATCTATAAAGCATAAATAAACTTCTTTGTTCATTTCACAATAGCGTTCATTGATCATTCTCAAATTGAAAACTCCCTCTTGAGTCTTTTCCCAGTCATAAATCTACTTTGCAGGCTATTAATTTCTTGTTCTTCAATTTTTTCTTTTTGTCTGAGCAATATTATTCTTAGGATCAGTTTCAAAAGATGACTCATTAGATTTAATGTCCTGTATTCTGTGCATACAGTTGCCTTTGGATTATTTGGTAGTCTAACAAATTTAGAGTCATTCATGTTGGAGGGCATGTAACTGGTGTGATAAATTTCATTTAATAGTTTATGAATGACTTCAAGTCAAAATTCATCCAATGCTTTTATCATCTCTAATGTCAGTTGGTCACCACCAGGAGCTTTGCCTGATTTTAGCTCTTTTACAGCTTTTTCAACCTCTGATAATAATATTTCTTCTCCATCTACATTCTGAACTAATGGAGGATTCCCTCTCCTGTCATTATATAGCTCACTCACATATTCTTTCCATCTCGATTTTATTTCGTGTGCTTCAAATACCATTCTACCATATTTGTCTCTAATACAATTGCTGGTTCTCTGTTTGTACCCTTGACCTGTTATCTCCTACACTTTGTTATACATCTCACTTGATTTGTGTTGTTTGTCCAGTTGTTCCACTTCTTCCCACCTGTTATTCCACCTTTTATGTTTTGCTTTTCTACATTATTTTGCTATTTCCATATTGATATGCTTATACTTTTCCAGACTGACATTCTTTATTTTCCTTCTTTCCTATATTTTCTACAAAATTTTCTTAGGCATCCATGTTTGCTTTACTTTGCTTTTTTTGCCTTTGGTATTTCCTCTTCTGCTGCTTTGGTCATGCTTTCTTTACGTGCATTCCACATGTGCTCAATTTTCTCTTCTGTGTCCATCTGAATTGTTTCCTCATTCATAAGTCTATTGAATTTATTCTGTAGCAAGTTGTTATATGCTAATCTGGTGTTTTCATCCTTCAGCATGTTCATATCCAGATGAACTGTAGATTGCTTTTCTTTATCTGTTTCAAGTTTATTTTTATACTCATTGTCACTGGGTTGTGGTCAGAATCAATGTCAGCACACGGATATTTCTTTACTTGTGTATATCTTTTCTATATCTTTCTATATCTTTGATCTACATCAGTTTCTATATCTTTGATTAATAAGTATATAATTAATTTGATTACGATGCATGTCACCAGGACCCTTCCATGTGTACAATCTCCTGTTTGGTTGTTGAAATAAATGTATTAGCGATCGCTAAATTTGATGCCCAGCAGAAATTGATCAATTTTCACCGTATACATTTCTTTTTCCCAACCCATACTTCCGCGTTATTGGATATTTATATTGGTACCCTACTTTGGCATTCCAATCACCCATTATAATCACGATTTCTCCAGATTTGGTGTGTCCCATCACATAATCGATGCTTTCGTATAACTCCTCATGTTCTTCATTATTGTGACTCGAGGTTGGTGCATATACTTGTATGAGATTAATGTTACAAGGCTTTCCTGATAATTGTATCTTTATAAGTCTGTCTGATACTGACCAGAACCCGATTAGAGATTCCGCAACATAGTTTTGCAACATAAATCCAACTCCAGAGTATATAAAGTTATATCCATCATTGATTATTCTACCATCATTTGTCCACCATATTTCGGCTACCCCAAGAATGTCATGGTTCATTTCTTTCATCTCATGTTTGATGTTATCATACTTGCCTGATTTGAATAAGGTTCTAATATTCCATATGCCAATTCTAAGCATTTTCCTTCTAGTGTTCAGTTGCCTTTTATCAGATACACACCTCCCTCTAAGTGGATTTGAATGTGAATCGTCATTCAATTCGTAAAGCTCCCTATTAGCTGGAAAGAATACGCCTCCTCTGTCGTCGTGAGAAGACATTTCCACAGAGGGGCCAGATCTGTCTTCTATATCATCACTAACTCTTTTTCTCATCAAACATTGCTAAATATAGGATTTATACTTGGTAGGATCCCAAACCTTTACAAGACGACTGGCCACTTGCTTCCTTTCATCGAAGAGTGTCCTGATTAGTCACATCACATCATCTCGCTGTTGCACCTTAGAGCCATTGCCATTTTGTTAGGTTCATCTGTCTCTTTCGCTGTTCCAGTGTTTGTGCACTTAAGGGGTGACATCCCCAGACCACACCGGCAAAAGCTGGTGGGTTCCTCACTTAGTTTAGTCCGACAGTCGAATTGGTGTACCAGGGTATGGTCGTTGGTGTTGCTACATAAGTAGCTATAATATTCGCCAAAAGTCCTGGGATATTTTGCACTTTGGTGTTCTGTGTTGTTTCTGGGAGAAGTACACGTGATAAACGCAGAAAAAGTAATTTCTCCAACTATCGTCCAATTTCTGTTTGACCTGTAATAACCTGGTTATTTGAAAAGCTAGTTTACTACAAATTTTATGATTATCTAGATGCAAAAAAGTTGCTAAGCAGTAGACAGTCGGAATTTAGATCACTCCACTCTGTTGTTGCATATCTCCTACAATGCACAGGCGATTGATACATAAACATGGATAATTGGCATTACACAGCTGTTGTTTTTATCGACCTAAAAAGACTTTTGATACAGTGGACAATTCTATTCTATTAAAGAAGATGGGTAAATACGGTATCAAAGGGATTGAAATGAGTTTGCTTCAATCATACTTGAAACTCATAGACGGTTTTGTAGAGTTAATGGCAAGGATTCGAAAAGAAGAAATATTAGCATAAGTGTTTCACAAAACTCCTATCTATGCCCCCTCATCTTCCTTCTATATATGTCAATGATCTACCATTTTCTCTAAACCATTGTCAAACAACTATGTATGCTGCCTATAATTAAATCTCTTTCTCCACTAAGAATGTCCATGATCTGATTGCTACAATCAATAACGACCTAGTGTCTCTTGAAGAATGGCGATGTGGTAACAAGCCATATCTTAACGTTGTAAGAACTCAAACCATGATGATAGGCTCAAAATATAATTTAAATAGATGCAATCATCCCAAGGATACAGGAATCTCTATAAACGTTAATACTGATTTAATTAAATGGGTCAGTGTTTTTAAATACCTTGCAGTTCAAATAGACGAAAATCTTGTGTGAGATGAACAAATAAAAGCCATGAAAGTCAAGGTTTCTCAAGCTATAGGCTTGCTTAAATATACTAAAAATTTCGTTAGCAATGATACGCTTTACAAAATGTATAAGCTTGCTTGAACCTTACTTTAGATTTTGCTCATCAGTCTGGGAATGCCGCGGGGAGACTATGATCAAATCTCTACAAAGGCTGCAAAGTAGAGCAGCAAGATTCGTTGCCAATAAGTCCTTTGACCATTCTCCCACATCTATGCTGAAGGAACCAGGCTTACCCCGCTATATGCAGGATATTATATTTAATGAAACAAGCATTATGACATTTAAAGCACTCAAGCCTGACCTTGGACCTTCATATCTAAATGGTCTATTTCAAAACCTCTCCAAAGTCTATAGCAAAAAGCTTTGGAATACCGGATTGACCTCTGTGTTCCACTGAGAAAAAGCTGCAATGATCAGAAATCCTTCTCATATCGTGGTGCCAAGCTTTGGAACCAATTGAATAATGGTCAAAAAAGCGCCCCTTCCCTAAAAGCTTTTAAGAGCACATTTGGGTCATGTTAGTTTTTATTTGAATTCTATCATATTCTAATTCTATTTATTTATACTCATTCGTAATTTGTACGATAAGTTTATTATAGATGTATTTGTGCATTTATGCTTGTTTTTCTTTCTTGATTTAGATATTACGTTATAAACAGGGCAACTTGTAAAACAGTATTTCAACTGAATTTGTACACTGTATAAATATGCAAAAAGTAATAAATGAATAAATGAATGAATGGATGAATGAGTGAATGAATGAGTGAATGAATGAGTGAATGAATGAATGAACGAAAAAAGGAAATATTTCACTTGGATAACAATTTCATGTGTTTCATGGACGAAACAACATTACTCTAGGGACGATGGGGCGCGTGTAAAGCGCAAGGATTGGACAGTTGAAAGGAATATGGTTTTGATCGCTTTTTTGTAAGTGTCTCTAGAATCTAAGGCGGTATTGTTGCGTCTTTGAAGTGTAAAAATATTGAAACGGCGTGACCATAAGAATTGTGGATAAGAATAAGAAAAAAGGATTGCGTGTTGCATTGAATGAGCTAAAGCATAATCTATGAAAAAAGAAGTTACAGTCAGATGATTGAGCAGTTCCAACAAGATCAAACGCCGGTCTGCCAAACGTTGACTGGAAAATGAAATAGAGAAAGCACCGATAATACGCCTTATAATGAAGAAGATAGACAGGAGCAGGATATTGAGGGGACGATTGGTATGGTTACGAAAGAAATAAAGAAGATCCGGAACTGGAAA
This sequence comes from Mastigias papua, assembly GCA_964019165.1. Lineage (NCBI taxonomy): Eukaryota > Metazoa > Cnidaria > Scyphozoa > Rhizostomeae > Mastigiidae > Mastigias > Mastigias papua. The sequence continues at coordinate 2,549,392 of OZ025285.1, forward strand.
TAGTTTTGATCTGATGGGGCTTAAGGGTATTGGTTAAAAAATGTCATGGGGATAGTAGTGCGACAAGGGACCAACTTCCAATTGATAAAACAGTTCTAAATTACCGTAGAAAGAGGCTTGCCAGGAATGGCATGGTTTAACTATAAATAGGCTCTCGATGAGGTTCTCAATTCCTGAACCTGGACTTGGTCCTAAGCCTTTTGTTGTTCGTGACGACCATTAGGCGGCTATAAGATTTGTGGGAAGAATGAACGTGAAGTAATAGAACTGATCTCTACTGTAGAGATATTCTCATATAGTAACGGAGTTTGGAATCAAGAAGTGTGTCTGACGTATTTGAAGCGAGGAAAGATGGTAAGATCAGTTCAGTTTTAGTTTCTTATAGTTTTAATTGCACTCATGATGTCAACCACACATGCGAAATACAAAGATAACTTTTACAGAAGATTAATTCAATGATGTAGAAAGGAAAGACAATGATGATATGTATAAACAAATTGCATGCGGGGGATTACTTACAAAGGGGGAGCTCTTTCAATAGGTAAACTTATCGCGGAGAGAGCCATCTTCCCTCCATCCTTAGATATTAAGATATTAGCGGGTAATAGCGGATGGTCTTCAATAAATTTTAGAAGTGTTCTTTAAAGAAGAGGAGAAAATGGTGAAAGCAGCTAGGTGAAACTTTATTAGCAAAATAAAAATCAAAGGTTTATGAGATAGAGTTCAAAAATCTCAGAAATTGTTAATGGTTTAAGATCATTGAAGATTGGAATAAAGGAAGACATGCGAGGCTGAAGTGAGATAACTCTGAAAGCGTTTTTCTGCAACTTGAAAGTAGGATCAACGTATGATGCACATTGACCCCGGCAAATAAGACTATATTGTAAGAAGGTTAGGGACAAAGCATTGTACAAGTCAAAGCATCTAATGAACATAAGGACCAATTTTTGAAAAGCATTCCACATGTTCTAACTAACTCTTCGGAGAGTCCACTTCGATGGTGTTTCCAGCATAGATTCTTATCCAGGAGACTTTACAACTTAAAAACCTTAGCTATTTTAATATCTGTCTTCCCTATTCGGATAATCGATTATTCGGATAATTCGGGTAATTCGGGGCAAAATGAGACGCTTAAGCAAATATCCTACTCTTGCTCAGCCAGGAATACGTGAATAAAAGAGGACAGCATTCATATACTTACTTAAACATATGAACTATTCAACAACAAGAGCAATTTTCCCTAGCTTTTCATAATTTGAAAATTATGTCACACAGGAAAATGAAATTTACATTGAACAATGGTACTGATCACATCTGGAAAGCTATGTATTACGACAAGTAACAATAACATAGCTTAGAAACTATATTTTGTGCAAGTTGATATTAAGATAACTGCAGAACAATGGAATGTCAGTAATATATTCTTGTATGTTTCTTAGCAGAGACAGTAAGTACAACAATAAAAATAATGGTTTTTATGCGACAGTTGTTAGGTATCATAGTAACTTGATAAATCAAAGATATCTTGTGTTACATTGTTTTTGATAATATTATGGATCAAAGTATCTTGTTAGAGCTCTTCTTATTATCTGTCGTTCAGTCTCCTTACTATCTTCTCTATAAATATTTGGCACTAGCCGGGTGGTTGGAGCCGAAAAATCGAATACTTTAAGAACGATTTTCTTGAAGCAAGGAAACATAACATGTTCAATTCAATCTTCATGTTATTGAGTCGTTTCTAAGGCCAAAATGACAACCGTTAGAGAATACCCACTGAAGAAGGATCCAGCAGATTTTTGCTGAAATAAAAGTTTTTGCTTTTTTATACTCTTTGATAAGTGCGGACCATCTGAAATCAAAGCCAATTCAACATATGTTTTAATCCATTTTAAGAAATACTAGTATATTGTTGTGTATACAAAAATAAAGGTTAAAATAAGAAATAAAGAGTAATCGCAGCCACACCCTATAACTCTACGTAAGTGCAAGTCTCTTGTGATGAATCGATGTGCTTTGAATCCACAACGATGAAAACCCTAGTATAGTAGGGTTTATTAATGACAAGCGAAATGAGATGGCGCGCGCTGTGTAAAGTTAAATTCTCAGAATGATAAGAATTGTACGAATCATCAGCTATCCACCTGTAATCAGCGTTTCGGGGGTTTAAGGACAGTACGCTATCGATTACAGGCCCCCCAACGCCCCAAAAGGGGCATCATCGTACAAATTGTAAAAGAAGTGCAGAATAGGACAATGAGATAAAATAGAGATAAATTATATCGAATATACACTTACATATATTCCTGTGTATCATGACTTGAGCTTAGTGTGTATCAAAGTTTATTCCAGTGTTGCGAGTTTGACGAAGGATATTGTAAGTTTAAATGTAGCCAAGTGAGAAGGAAAGGGTGGTTCGAGACAGTCGTAGATTATTGATATAGTAGTATCTGGTATGAAACGATCACGGTATACGTACATTAGAATAATGGATATGTTATGTTATAATTTCGTATGGACTAAGATGTCTCTAATGTTACGATTTCGTTTGAAAGCCATTATCGGTTTCTCCTGGTGAATTGGATTTAGTGTAATGTCTTTCATGATCGTACTCCAATGTTTGTCTAATATGAGGCCGATTGACTTTGTGTTTGTGTTGAAAGGAATGACAAAGGGTAAAATACCCTCGTCTGGTGTTTCTTTTTCCTTTAACAGATCAGTTTGTGACTGTGTACGTACTTTGGAAAATACTGAATGAATAAGGGTAGGATCGTATCCTTTAGAAACCAAGGAACTAAATAAGTTTTCGAGATGAAAGTCCAGTTCCTCATCTTGTGTAATAATTCGTCGATAACGGATTGCCTGACTGTAAATAATGCCCTTCTTACTACTAGCTGGGTGAAATGACTGTGCGTGGAGTAGTGAGCAAATGTCGGTTGGTTTTTTGTACAAGGTTGTGTTTATCAATCTATCTTGACCATTACCTTAAACCAATAGTACAACAAATTCCTTCCTATATCAAAAATACAACTCATTTTCTACGCATTCTAAAGACTACTAATGGACATATTCCCTCGAATTCAATACTTGTGACTTTCGATGTAACGTCACTATACACGAACATCCCTCATGATGAGGGTATCTCATGTTGTCTCACCGCTTTGAAGAAATTCTATCATAACACATTGCCTTTACCCTTACGACACATAAAAACCATGCTAGACTTCATTATGAAAAAGAACTATTTTCTATTTGATGGTAATTTCTATTTACAAATTCATGGCACAGCAATGGGCACCCCCTGTGCACCGAACTATGCTAATATTTTTATGGAGGACTTAGAAACCCGAATTATATCCACAGCCCCTGGGGGTCGTACCCCCATTCTTTGGAAACGATATATTGATGATATTTATGTTATTTGAACACACAGCCTAGACCAATTACATGAATTTCACGCTCATATGAACAGACTTCACCACTCAATCCAATTCGAAATGGACTTCTCATTGAAAGAACTACCATTTCTCGATACGATCACATATTTCAACACCACCGGGTCAATAAACACAACCTTGTACAAAAAACCAACCGACATTTGCTCACTACTCCACGCACAGTCATTTCACCCAGCTAGTAGTAAGAAGGGCATTATTTACAGTCAGGCAATCCGTTATCGACGAATTATTACACAAGATGAGGAACTGGACTTTCATCTCGAAAACTTATTTAGTTCCTTGGTTTCTAAAGGATACGATCCTACCCTTATTCATTCAGTATTTTCCAAAGTACGTACACAGTCACAAACTGATCTGTTAAAGGAAAAAGAAACACCAGACGAGGGTATTTTACCCTTTGTCATTCCTTTCAACACAAACACAAAGTCAATCGGCCTCATATTAGACAAACATTGGAGTACGATCATGAAAGACATTACACTAAATCCAATTCACCAGGAGAAACCGATAATGGCTTTCAAACGAAATCGTAACATTAGAGACATCTTAGTCCATACGAAATTATAACATAACATATCCATTATTCTAATGTACGTATACCGTGATCGTTTCATACCAGATACTACTATATCAATAATCTACGACTGTCTCGAACCACCCTTTCCTTCTCACTTGGCTACATTTAAACTTACAATATCCTTCGTCAAACTCGCAACACTGGAATAAACTTTGATACACACTAAGCTCAAGTCATGATACACAGGAATATATGTAAGTGTATATTCGATATAATTTATCTCTATTTTATCTCATTGTCCTATTCTGCACTTCTTTTACAATTTGTACGATGATGCCCCTTTTGGGGCGTTGGGGGGCCTGTAATCGATAGCGTACTGTCCTTAAACCCCCGAAACGCTGATTACAGGTGGATAGCTGATGATTCGTACAATTCTTATCATTCTGAGAATTTAACTTTACACAGCGCGCGCCATCTCATTTCGCTTGTCATTAATAAACCCTACTATACTAGGGTTTTCATCGTTGTGGATTCAAAGCACATCGATTCATCACAAGAGACTTGCACTTACGTAGAGTTATAGGGTGTGGCTGCGATTACTCTTTATTTCTTATTTTAACCTTTATTTTTGTATACACAACAACTATCTTCTCTATAAATATTTGGCACTAGCCGGGTGGTTGGAGCCGAAAAACCGAATACTTTAAGAACGATGTTCTTGAAGCAAGGAAACATAACATGTTCAATTCAATCTTCATGTTATTGAGTCGTTTCTAAGGCCAAAATGACAACCGTTAGAGAATACCCACTGAAGAAGGATCCAGCAGATTTTTGCTGAAATAAAAGTTTTTGCTTTTTTATACTCTTTGATAAGTGCGGACCATCTGAAATCAAAGCCAATTCAACATATGGTTTAATCCATTTTAAGAAATACTAGTATATACTATTATTCCTAGTGGTAGAATAGGATGGACTTAGGCCATTGTCGCATTTTGCCCCAGTTTGATAAAAGAAGGAAGAAAGAAACTAAGCATAAAATTATGCATTTCATCATGCTATAGTATTGCGAGTAACATAAAGTTGAGCTTAGCTAAAATCTATAGGGGGTTGTATTTCACTCACCTTGAATCATTGGCGCAAAAATTTGAAAAAGTTTTCAAGATATTTTCCTTAGCCTTTGCAAAATTGCTGTTTTAATCATCGATGAATCTGCAAAAAAGTCATTTTTCTCACCTCAGCATTTCGTTACCACAGAAACAACGATTGAAAAGTTGAAGGAGGGAGTTCAATTTTTATATCATAGATTGAGCTGATTTGTTTCTCCACCGGACAAACCGAAAATTCATTATGAAAGAAGAAATGTCTCATTTTGCCCCGAATTACCCTATTTCGTCGTACACTTAGGTTCGAAAAGTATCGCGCTTGCTAGAAGTGACGGCTAGCAATGGCAAAGAGCCTGCTCTTGATAATCGAAATAGCATCCTTTGCTATATTTACTGATTGACGAAAAAATATTCTTCGATTCCTCAGCTTTTGAAATGAAACTTAATTTATTTTTACAACTGAGATGCTCTGACAGGGATATTAGGAATTGTACTGAAGTCATACCGTTGAATGGTTAGGCATTTATGAGTTGAAAGTGGCACAACAAAATAGTGTAGAAAACACTCATTTTCTAAAGAAAGAGTGTGGTGTTTCAATGCTTTTAGAGCCAGAATTTACGAGGCCTCATGATAGTAGAAAAATTTTCAGCGAATTGGTTCACTCCGGTCAGAATAATGCCATTTTACATCGCAAGCTAGTGTTATATGAGTGGTATGTTGTAATGCCGATGGTCGTGTAAATTTGGTAAGCTTCTATTTTCTTGGTTTCTACAAGGTCATAGGCCTTAAATTTGGTCTTTTTTAGCAATGCTTAATAGCAAACATTTTATATATACCAATAAAGCTTTTTGCATAATCCTTACTAAAACGATTCGCTCTAAATGTCAAAAGCCATTTTACCAAACATTCACTCCCGATAACACTGCTTCTAAAATCTTGTAAATATTTCGCGGAAAAACAGCAATTTTATTTCATAGGTTGTTCTACTTCGAAACTTGAAAAACTGATGAGTCTTTTCCCGCCTAAATCACGATGGAAGAAACCCTTACAGCGTGACACTTAATGTAAATTTTCTGGACTAGGCCCTTGACAGCTGTAAGCATCCATTTCTTGCAGGGTGGCACAATTCTGTTCGAAAGTTAGTAGTTGTTTCGTTTTCTAAAGTTATACGCTATTTTCATGATAAATTGATTGCAAAGAAAAGAATGAATTCTCAACAAAGTACCTGATTCCAGTATAAAATTATTGCCATTCCCAAGGTGAGGGTAATGGCGGACTTTCTCCCTACAGGTCAATACCTACAGGTATGAGATTGCAGAGCAAACGGAAAACCAACCATTTGTCTAGAAAACAAGCCATCCGAGGTCTACAGGCATGCGCAATGAGTATAAAAACATAGAGCACCCTCTCTACCTTCTGAACATAGTAATAAGGGTGTAATATTATACGAAATGAAAGATAACGCTAAAAAATAACAAAATTCAAAAACAACCGTTATTAATTCACTTAAAGACAGCTAAAATGAGAAAAGATTTGTACATATTCAAATACCTTATAAAGCAATAACAATTAATATACGATTAATATAAGATTAAGTGACATTAAATTCCCCACATTTGAACAGTCGCCTTGCAAAAAAATTGCCTTAGATCAGACATTGCCACGTCAAGGCTCGCTCTGCCTTAGTACAGCAATAGATTGAATATTTAACTATCGGACACGTAACTAGTAAGTTGCCTATCACTCCATAATATAACTTTTCTGCCCGAGCAATGAAAAGATAAAATTGAATATCAGATACTGATAAGTTATAATGAAGCAGAAGTATCTGAAGCAAGCATTTCAAGGGTGAAAAACGCAGGAAAGAAATGCGACCAATGAGATTTAACAAGTAGATTTACATGACAGCATACCCATCATCAAATTGGGGCTTCTGCACTAGGATGCGTCAAATATGATGGGTTTGAATAGTTCCAAATGTCCTGCTTTAATGCAAACATGTTTCTCCCTTACTTAAACTTAAAATTTGTGAGTTTCAAGAGCTCTTCGCACAACACTAATATAACTATGTTTGCAAAATAAGCAATATATTCAGCGGCCACAGTAACTAAAAGATTATTAATGCAACCTTTAGAAGACACATGTTCGTATTTATTTGCATCATTGCGGGAGGAGAATAAGAAAACACCGCAAAAAAAGAAACAAATGCTGGTATAATGAAAACCGAAAGCAGCCGTCATCAGAATTTATGAGACAACAGGAAGTTACCTGAATGGATTAATAGTAAAAGAATAGTATTGATTGCAAATGTAACTTATCCGCAATATACCGGACATAATATACCGAACACATGGAAACACATAAGGGAGATATCGAAACATCGAAAGAATACATCGAAACATCGAAGGAGAACATTTATGCAGAATGCATCAGAATTTCCTTCCTATTCCATGTACTAAGTATGACTATCACCTTCTATCACATGTTAAGTAACAAAACTACTTCTCCAACATTCCAGGCGATTCATTTACAATTGTTGAAACCAAAGTAAATTAACTGGGGCTCTATGAGATGTAGATAGAAAGGCAATAAATATCTATAAAAACAGATATCTCAGGTATTATATTGCAGTTCTAAACTAAGGGCCTACTTAAATGAGCCATGGCTTGTTGTTTCTCGGTAAAGGAGAAATATTTTTACCTCACGCCTACATAACAGAAATCCCCAAGGCTGGCTGGCGAAGCTTGGCTTCGGCGCCAAATAGGTGGTGAGCACGCATTCGTCAGAGTTTGTATTCTGAAAGCCAGCAAGGGCTTGAGCGTTTACTTGCGACAAAATTGATAATCATCCCGACTGGCGTCTATATGAGAAAGTTTTGTCAAGATTAGCTGAGATCTCACAAAGGCGTTCGTGAAATTTCATTTCACCATACTTAGCCCTGGGTCATATTAACAGTCAGTTCTTACCTAAGAGTACACTAATCATAATTACTATGAGCAAGTGAGATCACACTTTGCTGAGATAGAGCCAGTTCAGGTTAATGTAAACAGGCCTTAATCCATAACTGATTTCTAAAGCTTTATGTACATAGCTGCTTGATAAGGCGAAGAAGCGTAGGTTTCAACTGCCCCAGAGTACCGTAGAGCTTAACACCTAAGCCTCCAAAAATTGAAGAGCAGCTTCTAAATAAGGAAAAGTTTTAAAGCACTGCCCTTAAACTTTAAATATATACTAAACAATGAATTTTGTAAAGCTACAAGCTATTTACTCATTTGCCAACTATCATGGGACTATTCGAAACATGTTCCTTGCTCACTTTTCTCTCGGCAACATTACAACCAGAATTTGTATTGCTAGTTATGTTTTGCTCTAATGGTCCATTGCCAACATTTATAGTTGATACGGGACTTCTTTTTCGTTCCCCAGCACCTTTCACCCTAGAGTCATTCAGCAGGTCTGTATTCTCCGTGCTAAGTTTTCTTGGCGGAGTCCCAGAACTATGCTTTCTCTCCTCTCGCCGCTTACGTTCCACGTCTGTTGTCTTAGCCATGTTTTCATAATAATCCAACGCATCGTTCACTGAATCAATCAGGGACTTCTGAAAACAACCAGGCAGTAGACAATAAATTGGTGGGCTACACATGAACTAATAAATAATGACTAGAAGCCTAAATTCTCCCAGCACTTTCCAGACATGTAAAACTTAGGTCAAAAAGTAATACTCAATGGAAGGATGTTATACAATTCCTGATTGGCATCGAACAAGATAAGAAAGCAGAACCTTAGACATAATCAAATAAAATGAAACAGTAAGAAGTTAGCTCTTAGCTTACATTACCCTCAGTGGAATTCTGATTATCAAATAGAGCATTGATTCCAAAATTCTAGTTTGTTATTGAAATAGTGTACACCTGATTTAGTGTGGCTAAACGAGCAAATTTAGCACAATACAAATGAAGTCATAAAGCGACGGAAGCAAGGATAATACAATAGCATACTTAGAACTTACTTCAAATACAAAAATAGTAATGTAGGAAATGGGCATATTAATTTCACCGAGACTGCAAGAACAGTACTTCTCATTTATGTAGCTACATGTTGCTTAACTCAAGAAAAATAAAGAAGATTAATCCAATTATTGCCGAGGTATATGGACTGAACCAAGGACAAAGACCCAGGGCCTAAAGCTTCTCTACGCAACAGCAATCCATTAAAAATGCCACGCGATTGTTCAAAGAATGGAAAATCTGCGAGAAAGTTTGATTTCATACTTTCAATATGAGACAAATATAAATATCAATTTTGCTGATGTCAAAGGATTGCTGATATCAATTTTGCTGATAACTTGAATAATTTACGAGGGACGAGCGCTAGACCCTCCCAAGAACACCCGCGATATTATTCAATAGATAGTGTAAGCACCATGGAATATATAGTGAAATAGGTTGAAATAGTTAGACTTACTCCGAGTGCTGGAAACAATTCTCTCAGCGCATCGAACAGTGGAATCAATACAAATTTGATGAAGCCGATTTGTGCAGAAGGTTTTGTTACTTTATCTCTGTCCATAAATGGAGCAACGGGCAGGCCTTCTAGCTTTTCAACATCACTCTGGAAAATAGGAGTTTTCAATACTTTAGAACATATAATGTGGGAAAAGGGAAGATTTGATTCATAAAGGAAGTAAGGCTGAAATAGAAAGAATTGGGTCAAGTCGGAAAAATCGGTAGGAAGGAGTAGATGATTTCAGTTTCATACGATGAAAGAATACGGTAATATTTAAATACATTGAATATGAAAATTAATGATTGATGCCTCTAAAGATATGCAGCCAGTATAATCCATGCTCAAGAGAGAGTATTTATCCCTGAAGTATTCGGGGACGTTAGGCATTTTCAGCCGAATCCTCCGAAAATAATTTCCGGTAGCTATGCGTATGAAACTGATGAAGCGACACATATGATCATAGAGTGGCTAACTATAGTAGAGTTATTTATATTTGCTCGCATGCTGCATACTTAGCACAGTAAACAAATCTTGTCAAAATTCTAACAAATCTGAAATGCAGCACCTCCACAGCACCTCCCACAGAGCAGCCAAGCCTTTGGCTCCATGAGGGCATGAATCAGACAACATAAATAGGAAGCACTATAGAACCCCTAGTATCCCAGCAATACAATGAAAACACTGTATTTTGGTCTCTACCTGATTGAAGGACTCTTCAAGAAGACACTCCAGCCACGGCTCAGCAACGTCCATTGGCCTAGCTTCATTTGAAACATCTGCCACCTTGATGAATATTTTCATCAACTAAAATAAATATACAAGTAATCAAATAGGATCCTCACTTATACCATATGACTTGACCTTCAACGGAAATGATACACAATGTGCCGCTGAAATGAGTGGCAGACAGGAAAATTAGAGCAATACTATGCACAACTCTAGCAAAAAGTCAACTTGGGTTGACAGTCGGTGGGTGGTCAACTTGGGCTGACAGTCGGTGGGTGGTCAACTTGGGTTGACAGTCGGCAGGTGGTCAACTTGGGTTGATAGTCGGCGGGTGAAGAATAATCAGCCATTAGAATGGCGTGTCCCAAAGGACAATAAATACCCGTTACACACTTATCTACAGTAGAACTCGCATAATTCGGATCGGCTTTATCCGGATTTTGGTGTATTCCGGACAGAATTACTAAGTCCAATTAATTTCGTATTGAAATGTACTAAATTAATTCCCATTATCCGGATTTCCTAGTCCGGATAAATGCATAAACCGGGCTATATGTTTGGGCAATTATGCTATTTTTTTACCGTAGTCCGGATAAATTATAATAATAATAATAACTAATTTATTTACAGTTGGTAAAAAACGTAGTTCAAAAATAAACTAATATACACCAACTATTTAATTACAATATTTTTATTTACAAATAATACAGGTACAATTTTCTCCCTTCCAGTTTTTGATCATTGTTTTAAATCCTTTACTATTTTGAGCCGATTTTATGCTGTCTGAAAGAGTGTTCCAAAGTATACTACCTCTAAACGATAGGGAGCTTTGTCCATACGAGGATGTTTTTACTTTTGGTATCTGGAGGAGATTTTTTATTCTCAGATCATAGATTATTTCTTTAGTTGTAAAGAACTCTGTCAAGACAGCAGGGCCAATATGATTGGTACATTCATATATTTCAATCATCAGCTTTTGTAGGTTACTACAATGGACCGTTACTTCTTCCGATTTTTCTAGTAGATCATCAAATGTAGCTGTATAGTCATTTTGGAGGACTCTTAGAAACGATTAGAAACGAAGATAAACGATCTTAGAAACATGCCAATAAGCACAGGTGTGTTCTTCACTGTATTATCCTATCTTAACTGCATACATTATAACCAATAAGTGACACGAATTCCTGCTTCAAGCAGAGGCCAGCATGATGGCAACACTTTTAAACAATACACTTTCATAGTCATCATGGCTTCAAAGCGAAAGCACACAGATCGTACGTACGAAGAGAAATATAGAGTAATTAAATTTTGTAATGAGAATCCGGGAATAAAAAGAAGCGACATAGCTTTAAAGTTTGCAATAAAACCACATACTGTAAGTCATATGATGAAAGTAGAAACGAAGAAAAAAGTTTTCAATGTCGTGGAAAATCCGCCAGATGCAAGAAAGGGTACAATAAAGCGTATAACAAAATGTACGTTTTCCGACATCGATGCCGCTCTTATTATTTGGTTCCGTCAGTATTGTACCGATCCTGATTTCAAAATTGATGTAGACATGCTTGTAGCACAGGCTGACTATTTCTGAAGGAATTCGGTTATGAAAGTTCGGAAATGACCTCGGGATGGATCCACCGATTTAAAAAAAGCTACGGAAAGGGGAAAATTTTGAAATCAAGCAAAGCAGCGGGAGTGGATGCTGAAGTGTGAGAGAATTATGACATTGTACCTGAATCCAGAATATGCTGGGAGTGACCTCCAAACAACAACATATATTTAACGGGGCTACTGAAAAAAATTTTAACGTAATCCGGATTTGCTTTAATCCGGACGAAATTAGGCGGTCCAATTAGATCCGAATTATGCGAGTTCTACTGTACTTACCTATCTACCTGTTCTATTGTTTAGAAACGGACTATTTTTATTCTACATACAATAGCAATAATGGAATATGTTTCATGAAACTAACTTAGTTTTCCATACCTAATCTTATTGATTAATGATTTAATATAAACAAATCTGCTGATTTGTTTCTACAACGTGATCTATCACTGTCGCTTAGCCATAAATCCATTAAGTGTTACAATCAAACCTAGATAACATAATATAGCTAATTTTGATAAAACAAGATTCCCAAACGAATAGAGAGCAATTTGAATATAGATGTTCCGAGGCATACCATCCGCTTATGTCCACTGTTTCCGTGGTCAAATCCTTTGGCAAGAATATCTTTAAATTCATTAAGGATATTGGAATGCTGTGCCATGTCTGTGGCGAGGATCGATCTAGCAAAATATTATTAACTGCGTGAAATGTACATTGAGAAAGTGTGGTCTACATGGTAAATAAAACTCTCAGAAAATGTATATACTCATATGGTTATGTACTCCGTGTCAAACGCCACCATAGTGCAATGGTGGCACGTAAGAAGTTTAGTCAATATTCTCTGGGCTCCATTCTAGTACAGCAAGATATCGACAGTTGTAGTATAAGGAAAAAGATAGGTGAAAGAGAAAGATACAGGGAAAGAGAGAGAGAGAGTGAGGAAAAGAGTGAGGGGGGAAGAGAGGAAGAGAAATAAGGAAGAGAGGTATTGCTTCTAATAACATGTAAGCTAGTGAAAACAGATTACCAACATATGCGACTGCTGGAGAGAACTACTAATAACTGACACCTTATAAACATTATGCAAATTGAAAACATTATAACGTACTGGATTATGCCAACGCGGACTTTTCTGTAAGTTTCTGCATCCAAATTTGCAAGTATATTGCAGTTTGGCTGTTAAAAAAGATATCTACTTCAACTAATATATAATAATTAGCTTTCAAAATAAGTAGACAGGTTCTCTTATCAAGACAATATCAACTTCATACAAGTCGTGATGTCATTTTCATAACACTCTGCTGAGAAACAAAGCTTATCATGATATTATACAATTATTCATTTGTCACAAAGAAAAAGCATCCATTTATAACTAAGAAAAAACTGAGATAAACTGCTGTACAGTAACAATAAAATGATTACAACGCCGTCTTGTAAGCATTGAGCCACCATGCATACGCTACTTGACAAAAATAGAGGCCGATAATAATAAGACGCATATTACTTATTAGAATATTAATCCATTGTGCCGTTATAAGTGAATAACATTTTATTGCATAGGTAAATCTACAAACCCTAGATAAAATATCAAATGCAACGGATGCATGATGGTTTTCAAGCGGTGAAATATCATTGTATCGTATTGCCAACTCAGTTCTTGCATTCACCTATATATCAGAAGAACCAAGATAAGGAAAATCTCTTCAGAAATAAAACAGCATGATAAGGACTAACAGTAAGAAAATGAAAGTCATTGTGTAAAAGAACCAAGAGCAAAAGTTGTTCCTTCTTCCGATTATATTGCAGGACTTTGAAACAATTTGAAAGCATCAGGCTTGATTTGCATCAGGAAAAAATTGCAAATTCATTCAGAATCAAGCTAATTGCATTTTGCTACGTACAATAGAAATGAATCCCTTTATGCTATAAAATTGCTCACCTGATAAGTGTTATTGTAGCCTGGATGATCGAGATCATGGCAAATAGCAGCAGTTAGCATTGTCAAAATTTCTTCCCTATCCATGAATTTCTGTATATCGCTTTGGCAAATCATGCCATACATCTAGATGAATAAGACAAAATCAGAACTACATGACAAGCTACAGAGATTAAAGTTCATAGTTTTGAGAACGCTGTCCTAAAGATCGACCAATAAATGCTGGGATATGATGAAAATTACAAATAGAATAAAACTTTGCTGATATGAACAGCAACTACAACACTAGAATCATGCAGCAAAGACATCGATTTTTAAACTTCAAATAGCAATATAGAGGAAAAGGTCTCCAAACCTAACGGACTGCCAAAAACTAATGGAATATTTCAAGAAATAATGAGTTTGTTGAATATAAAGCAGCCGGTAGATGCCAAGAGGAATAAGCAGGTAGTACATTAGCAATGTGCTTTATAGAAATGCAAAGTTAAAAAATATATTATGGAATATATACCAAATACAATCAAGAATATGGCATTGTTTACAATCCTACAATCATATAATACAACAAATAAGCAAAAGTAGACAAGTATATAAAGAAATAAAAGCTTTGATTTAGTCTACATTTTAGACAAGCAACTAAACTTGCAACACCATGTTGAGTCTGCTTATACAAATGCATCTTCAAAAGTAAAACTTCCCTCCCGAATTCGTGATCGGACAAGTCCCAACATTGCAGAACCAATATACATAGCAATCATTCAACCACTAGCAATGTATTGCAATCAGTCAAGGTTTGGGGTACCTAAGGAAACTATTGATAAGTTGTACTCCATCCAAAAAAAGAGCTGCAAGAAATGGATGCCTCCTTGAAGAACCAGGATGTCGGGAGACCATAACCGAAAGGGGACATAGGTATAGAGCAACAGATGAGTTCAAATGCTTGAGTGGCTTCTTACCAAAACAGCTATGCAATACCTCAAACGTCATTACCATGAAAAAGGCACAAGAGGAAGGAATGCGGCGCTCATTCCACCTTTAAATAGAACATTATCTGGCAAGCAAACATTTGCTTTCTAACATAGCAAAACTTTTTAAATAAACTTCCCAAGACAGTTCGAGGCGAGGGATCTCTCATGCTCTTTAAGCACAAACATAAGATAATTGCAAACACTTTGAAGATACATTTCATTAACACAAGTTAATTAATTTTTTCTTTGCTTGCCTCTTTATATGTTTTGTTTAAAAGGTCCTCAATTTATAACATAATATCTATTCTGAGCAAGTTAACTTGTACAAATATTACTTATTATTATTGACTGTTCTTTTTTTGAAAAGTCTGTTGGTACCACAGAACTTCACTACAGCACGAAAAAGCGGTACCATGTTTTAGACATACTGAAAAGCTTTTTACGTCCGACACTCGTCAGAGTATGAAACGTCGGATAATGACCGAAAGGTGAACCAAAAGATATAGCCAGATGCCGGTACACGTGGTATGATGAATAATGTGTCCAGCTAGCCATAGGATTGGCCACTTGGCACCTATTCACCATTGTTTACTTGAGGAGTCCAAGTGAGAAAATGAACTCTGGGTTTTGAGTCTTTATGTAAATTGATCCAAAACACTTAAATGTAAGGATGATCTTGCTTGCCCAATGACCCGAAAATTATTATATGAATATGTTCTGGCGCATGCTGGGTTTTTAATGAGATGTTGTCCTATGGCCGAATCACTTTTCATTTTAGAATTAGAGTTTTTACACATACGAGGTGGCTGTTCCCTTATTATAGTGTTTTTCGTCCTGATGCTCGTGGGTACATGTTGTTTTTTTCTGTGTGCTAGTCTCTGCGTAGTGCGCCCTACGTACCGATCTGCACATCGTCACGAAAATGTTCTTTTTGTCTTCAGCCTGAGTCACTACTCTACACTACAGCGGGCTGTAAAACGCATCTCGACCAGGGTCGTTCTACTTGGTGACACAGTTCAGCTCTACGTTTCCTAACTCAAGCCTTCCAATCAGTAAGTTCATCAAAATTACACGTAGATATTCCTGGCTATCTGTCTCCTTGCACTATTATGGGCGACAGCCATTGGCCTGACATGATTCTTTCCACCGCTTACAAACGCTGGTATATAATCGAATTAACCGTGGGCTTTGAGACAAATCTAAATAACATTGAACGTAGAAAAGAATTCAAATATCGTTCCCTCGTAACCAATCTAGGCAATGAAAATCACATCATAGGATGCGTCAATCTTTTAATGAGATGCCTTGGTATATTTGGTTAGTCATCAGACTACTTTCTCAAACTTTGTATTGAATTAGGCTTCAACAATCATCATCTGCATTTCATTACTTCCAAGCTATCTACTATAGCTATCTTCTATCTTCCAAGCTATCTTCTATCAACCGTACAACATACATTTTGCACAAGAAAAATTGTAGTGGAATCCCGAACTTATCAGATAATGAATATGCCATTTACTATTATGAAAGCCTCTGTACTGTATTACATATAGTGTGTTTCTTTTGTTAATATTTTTGTTTTGCTTTCTTTGTATTTTTTCTTTTATTACCTAACATTGTAAGCCAGCCAAATACAGATTAAGTGCTAGCTAGATCTGAGCACATAAACTTGAAATGCCATATGAGATGAAGTTTTTTAAAAAAATAGAATTTTAATAACCGTTTTCATATGCCACTTTGTAACAGAAAAAGTAGCAG